>SZWC01001305.1:233863-244628 GCA_023375785.1 Penium margaritaceum | reverse complement strand
TCTCTCCACACCCCCCGCCTCCCCTGAGGCATTGCATTTGCTACCCTAGAATTAAAGCTGAAGGTGGAACTATCAGAAGAGACCGCTTTGCTGGTACTGACAATGGTATGCTGCTGATGGGTGCAAGGTTTCTCTATCCCCAATTTCTAAGGTATCGGCACTGTGAACAATGTAACATAGTGAGATTGTGCGGATTTTCTTGAGGAAGCATCTTTCACTGAAAAGAAAAACGGCTGAAACCTTGAGATGGATTCAAAACATGATACAGGTCAACGTGTCATACACTGTTTGACCCAGAGCCCCTAGAAGAGTGAAGAGATGCATGGCCCTCCACCAGTAGAAAGTAGGGATTCTACAGATACACTGTTGCAGCAATTGGAACCAAAAAAGACGTTGAATGAACATCACATGCACTTCTCCCTGGACCAGTGCCAGGTCCAAAGCACTTTGCATATGAAAATGAGTACCATGTGGGAAATACTGACAGGAGCATGAAAGACAATAATCATCCTGACAAAGAACAGCTAGGGTGAGGCTGCAGCTTGGGCTCCGTTGGGTGCCTGAGGGGAACCAGACGGTCGGTGTTCACTCAAGATATGCATTCAAATCTCTTTTCCTGTGGACAAGAGTTCAAACAGACATCCACTTGTGCATGCTTCGGAATTTTTTTATTCATTTGTATAAATTCATTCTAGATATGGAGAAAAGAAAAATATTAAAGTAGGGGATTGATACCTTGAAAGACATAGGTTATTGTGGATTTTTTTCATTTAACATTGTGTGTTGTTGAGAATTCTGCATTACCACTAGAATCACTCAGAACAACTCAGAAATGGGAGGGTGACATGGATAATCCACTTGAAACCATACAGGAACAACAGATTATGGGTCATGTTCACCTCCGTCCAGGTCCACGTAGCATCAATTTCATTAGATGAAAAGCTTCCAGTCTCCCACCCTCGTCAGTTTCTTCAGTAAGTTCCCGCATCACATTTGGGTGCAACTAAACCGTATGCTTCAGCTTTTGCACCGTATTAGGCCACGCCCTTGCCCTTGGCTATGCCCTTGGGCCAGGCTGCACCCTCATCCTAGGCCACACTCTAGCCCTCGGCTGCAACCTCACCCTTGGCTGCACCCTTTTCCTATGCAGAAAAGCTGGAGGGTGAATGCTGCCCATTTCTTGAAAAAAACATGATTCTTAGTCATACGCCAGAAGACATAACAGGAAATGCGTGTCGATACTTAGAATGACCAATCATGGCAGATATCCAGCCTGTGAGGAAGTGAGACATCTGTTGAAATAGAAATTTCCAGCGGCAGCCTACTTAGGCAAGCCATCATACAGCTGCATCAGAAATCCTGACACGAAGAGTTGTAGTAGTAGTAGTGGATGCAGCTCAAAACTGTTGCTGAGATCACAGATTGCTTCACGTATCTCTGAGTCTCACAAGCTCTGCCTCATCTAAACCAGCACAATCCACCGCATCCACAGACCCATACCCAACTGTCGAGCACATTGCATATGCCAAGTCCACTGCCTTTTTGCCTCTTTCTTCTAGTGTAGACAAGTCTGACAGTACCACCATACCATTTCTGTTGCTGATGGCATACTCAATTTTATGAAACAAGTACCCCACTTTCATTTTCACATTGTTTTTATCCCTGATCCTTTACCCATGGCACCAACAGGTCCCTTCTTCAACGCTCATGAGCAGCTACTCGCCACCTATCTCCTTGCGGTGTCTTCAGTGCATCTGATCATCGGTGTGTCTGTCCCCGCAGGAGGACTACCAAGTGACATTGAAACATATCATCTCTGGTAGTACACAATAATCGCGTTTGAGGACACGATTCCAAGGTTTCCAGACGGATGTCACTTTCTACAGAAATCCACGACTGAATCATGTATTTGCACCAACATCAGATGCCACCACTCCATCCACCATAGCAGTACCAGATGAGCCAAACCATTGATGAAATGTGATTTAGATAGGGAAATTGAATGTTTTGGTGACGCAGGGAGGTTGAACCGAACCTTTTTGTTTCCGTTTCAAGTTCATGTTTCTTTAAGGTTGGTATTGCACAGGGAAAGCCTGGTCATGAGCATAGTGTGTGCGCCCACTCTCATGCACGTCAAGTCATTGATTTGAGAATCTGGAGCATCCTAACGGGGCCACTTGTTCAGCACTTCCCCTGGTTTTCTTGTGCTATTCCCACGACAAAGGACCTTGCCAGGTACACCAAAAATATAAGGATCCACAATTTTATGCTGGAAAATGGGGGATCCTAATTGTGCATAGCTAATGTTGTGTTGGTTTTGAGATGACCATTTCATATGGGGAGACGCCAAGATGCTCCTGGGAAGAATTGGTAGGTACGCTTGAAGAAATGTTCTCCATTTTTTTCCATGGCAGGTCAGAATCATGGAGGTAAGGCAATCGATGCACAAGGGCCTCCCATGAATGTGGGAATAAAAAGCACAAAAATTATCAGGGGAAACATGGTTCTTTCAGAAAAGAACAAGAGCCTTCAATCCCTTGGCTTAACCACTGAATCCAGCCAGAAAATTAGATCAATACTTCAAAACTTGAAGAGTTTGACTATGCATATTCGCCTGGTTACAACAGCAATTCTATCGCGTATGATATGGTGGATGGCCACAAATACATTGACTATCACCTGGTGCATATGCCTACAAGTTCTCTGACCTTTGTGTGAGTTAATGACTCTCACTTCGTGCCCTGCTTCTTCACCCACCTTGTTCAGGTCTTACAACCATCCCCATCGTTCCTGCCTGGCCATCAAACCTTTCTTTTCCTATTGCAGCTATTCTCTCGAGTTTTTTTTGGTGACATACCCTTGATTCTAATCCAAATGGCACCCTTTGAACTAGGATTTTTCTCCATGTTTCAAATTTCATGAAAAAAATCATGAAGCAACATGCACACTCTTCAAGAGGTATGGATATTCATGATGGACCAAGAAAATCACAAAGAGCACAACGTCATGTTTCTCTCTAGCTTCCTAACTTGTGCTGGAGATGTATAGCTTCCACATTCAGCAAGGGCTGGTCGAGTTCCCATGCTGCCTGCAGCATGTGTACAACCTTGCTCTGTGTGAACTGGCCACATATCACGTGATTAAAGCCCTCCGCACGGCTTTTGAGTAGAGGTGATACGTTTTGCGTGCCTAAAGTATAACAACACTGCTCATTACTCCCAAACAAGTTAGTTTCCCCTCCTTTCCATTCACACACTTTGGCCACCCTTCCAGTGTAAGTTCTTTCATGTCCTTTTCTCTTCTCATGTTTCAAAGCAGGGAGTGACATGAGCACACCTCTTCTCTGCTTAATCACGTTCTGTTGAGATTTAGCAATGTCTCAGACTATGTACAGCGGAAGAAGCCATATGGCCCGCAGAGCTATGACCCACAAAACAGTGGTAAAGGTTTAGTGGCTAATGGCCACACACAACTTCGGGACTACAGCCTTGGTGTATCTACCCTTGTGTTACACCACTGCACGTTACACCATTGCAGACTAAATGTAAGATTTCCCTATGATGGAGCAGGTTTCTAGTGACCAATCATATGCGCTAAGCCGCTAAGAGTTGAAACAATATGGAACATCTTCTTGGTTTCCGACATTTAAACTGGCACCCTTGTGATTCAGCTTCGTTTTTTTGGTAAGAAAGAAATTGCACTTCATCTTCAACCCAGCCAGATGTTGTCCAAAGTGTATGATTCATTCAAGCAAGCAACATCAGCCTTGTGAGTCTTCAAACTGCAATGCACAACATCACTCACTGTACTTTGATCAAAGCATCATCCCAGAATTGGAGAGAAGATGCAAGTTGTTTCAAATCATCAGCTTGCTCATTTTGGAGATGCCGGCCAAAACCTCTCTCAGAAAAGGTTCTAGTTTAATAAGAGTAATCTTTGCACATAGTGATCTCGGTACACTATTTGTAATGAAATCAGACAGCTGACTTAAGCTTTACTGGTTCTAACTGAGAACATTTACTCCCACTCTACCGCCCACTCCTTCCCTTTCAATTCTTCTTTGTGTCCTGATCATTACATGGGTCATGAAACTTGAAGATGACTGACTGTGCCCCATCTCCAAGTTGCAACAAGCAGCCATGCTCCAGCAAGGAGTAACGAAGAAGTGGACGCCTGTTTATGGATGCCTTTGCACCTGATAAAAGCAGGTCGTAAAATAATGGTTAGGCACATGAAAGCGAATTGGTGTAATACTTTGATTCATTCGAGGATGATGACAGAAACAGGACCTGACCTCCATAGATAAGGATGCTGACACGTGCAGCGGTGCTGGATCCATCTGGCTTCTTCCTGGGTGGAATGTGAAGAACTTCACAATGTTCTGTCTCCAGGCCAGGAACCTGTACTTCGACATTTCCAGACCCTGAAACCCACAAGAATATTCTTCTTCATCTTGCAGCGCAAGAACATTGAAACTCGTTAAATGTTTCTCACGTACCTATCTTTGTAATGCCTGGTGGAAGGGGATGCTCGAGCCACAGCTCTCCTGCACGCGGAGAACAGGCAATTAGCACCTGTTACAGTGAGCGTACGAGGACAAAAGAACATTACGTTCCCACAAACCTGGGAGAACCTCAGCTGGGAAGACAGGTTGATCATCAGATTCACTATCGGAGTCCTCCCAGGCCAGTGATCTCTTCTCCTGATTTGAACCAGCTATGCCGTGCAGGCCATGGAAAGCCCGTTGCAAAAGTTTGGGCAGCAGCTCTCCAGATCCCTCTGATGTGGCAACTGATAGTCGTGGTCCTCCAAGTCTTCTGTTACTGGGAGTTGTTGCACCACCCATAGGAAATGCAGCTTTGCCAGCCTCCAAGTTGTCTGTGCCTTGGAGTGCGAAATCAGATTGGTTTCTCAGAGGGGAAGAATCTAAAGAATCTCTCCCAAGATAGTCAACAGACAATAGCCTTGATGTTTCAGGAAACAACGCTTCTCCAGGACCTGTACCATCAGTTGAAAAACAAAATTCGAAGCTGTCTCGGCTGACATCCTGGCCCCATGGGTGCTCAGGTACCTGGTCGTACAGGCACAGCTGATGTCATAGGAAGCTCCAAATTTGTTCAGGACTAGTTTCTTATAGGAACAATTCTGTATCTACCTGGACTCCTCGATGACACAACCGGAGCGCCCTTGTCCGCCTCAATGCAACAGTTGCAAGAAGAGACTGAAGCCGACTAATCTCAGTGATCAAAGAGCGGATGCGGATATCCTTCGGATCCTCGTTTCGTGATGGCTTGTTTTGAATAGTCCGCGCTCTACTTGCATAGCGTAACGTGCTTATGGTTTCTCGTATGTCCTGGTGACCAAGAAGAACAAAAACAAGATACCACCAACTTCTCTCATCATATGACATCATCTACATCTATGCATTGAAATCCAGAGCATGAATTATGACGGGGAAAGGGAGGAGGGTTGAGGGAAGAGCGCAATGCAGCCCACATACCTGAGCATCTGGAGACACACATGCAATGAAGCTTGTACGGGCATTGCCTCCAAGGCTCTCCTTGAGAAGCCAAGTCAGGACAGAGTCACGATACGGAACATGCTTGCTGCCAGATGCCAATTGGTTTATGACCTGCAGTCGAGCCATGACGCTCTCTCTGAAGTGAGATTTTGCTCACCACAGTCTTCTGGAGGTTTGAAGAGCAGCGAATTTCGCTTCCTTTCCCCTTACATTGTTCAGCAAAGTCAAGGACTTGTTAATGCGCCAGCCTCCCTCAAGCGCTGCCCGCTTGAGTTTGTTCTGGCTTGTCTTTCGCTCCCTGAATTCAGTGTGGTAATAATCTTAAAGGGTATGGCTTAGAATACTAGAAGTTCAGATCAAACGTTGTGGAACTTACCAGCTAGGTCGACAAGGTGCACTTGACTTGTACGAAGGCTCTGAAGACCCGGCTCAAGCTCCGACTTCTGCGAGGGGAAACTGCTTTTCGTCACCTACCAGACCATTTTTAAAGAAAAGCAATGCTGCATACACGATTTTGTTGCACCTGCGTGATCATGATGGACACAATAGTGTGGCTTCTGCTGGAAAGGATGTTCATTTCTGTTGTCGCCAAAGTACGGTTTTTGTTTCCTTCCTCTAGAAGTTGTTTCATCTCTGGCCAGTCTCTGACGATGCGCTTTGAAAGCCCTGCGACGTAAGGCCCGAGTTTTGGATGCTCACGGACTCTCAGGCTGCGGCCGGTTGTTGGCGAAGACAGTGGTGAGCTTGGAGCTGAACGAGATGCTGAGTGTGATGGTTGAGGGCTACGTGACCTGGGCGATTGTGTAGGCGATGACAACGCATCAGGTACTTGGCCAAGAGGGTGGTGTTGTGATGTCCGATCAAAAATTCCTGTAGTGCCTAACTGAGTGCTGATCAAGGATGAGCTGTTCCCAAGTAAGTCGTAGATCTTCTCCTGGTAGATCTCCAACATGCTCACCTGAAAACCAGGACAGGTTAGAGAAAAACTTGACATTTCGTGTGATGTTTTTCCAAGAATGTGATGAAAGATCCATCTGCGTTCTTGACTACTGGAACTTGGACCGAGTTCAGACACTTGACTCCAGTGGAGCATACTTGGACGTGGCACTCAGGGTCTTCTTTGGTACAGCTTTCCATCCGCTCAATGATGGCGGACACAACCCTCGGAACCTGTGACGACCACCATTTTTGTGGTGGGGGGGGGTGGGAGACTTAAGTATCTGCTGTTGTGCGTCCGTTGTATTCCGACGGAGGTGAGCTGATACTCACTATTCCTCTTCCGGATTCAGCGTTATCTCCCATCATGGTATGAGTTTTTCCGGCCCCCGTCTGACCATACGCCAATATCTGCCACAGGAAGATGCTTCAGGAACGAAAATGTCTGAATGCAACACAAAGTAGACGTAGAAGCTGTAACTTTATGAAAACCACTCACAGTGGAATTGAGTCCTTCCATGGCGGCTTGAACACATGGAGCCCCAAGAAGGTTGTACACAGCGGCTTGTCCGTTGGGGTGGACAGAATCTCTTGACCCAGATTCGTCGCGAAGGACGCAGTCGAACACAAACTCTCTGGTAAGTAATCCATCCTTCTCGAGAGCCTCACGGTCGCTTACCACCACCTTATTCCCGATGACCAAGATGGCCTGAATCTGAGAAACGCGTTAAAACGATGAAACGCTGGGAACTTCTCAGTTTCTGGTAACCCTCTTACCTCTTGCTTTGTATTCTGATCTTCAGAGGTCGGGGGACGAATCCGCAGGCCAACTGTGATCTGCACGAACGACACAACACATCATGTGTTGCTGACGAGCTGCTCGGATAGGAAGGAAAACGAATGCACTGGGGCAAGCGAACCCTTTCGGCTTGACTTTTGGAGGCTTTCCCATCAGCAATATGATCCTCGCTAACGGGCTTCAACGTGGGGGACGATGAACCTTGGTCCTGCATATTCTTCCCCCTGGTAAAGAGAGACATCTTGTTCACAGTCACGCGCGATGAACATCTGCAGACAGCATTGTGCTTTTCAACATCGCTTGCCTGACATTAAGAGCCCCGAGCTCGCGCCTGGCTTGCGGGAGGGCACGGCGATCCCAAATGCTCTTCATTGTTACCTGGTACAGCAAAGCCAACTGCGCAGGCGGGAAGCGACGGCAGCTGTCTCTCTCATACCTTCACCCTCGAATGCGACGGATCGCGCTTTACCGAGACGCCTTTTTTGGAGACGGGTGCCATGATCTGAGGCTTTGAATTTCATTTTTATTCTAAGTTGGCGGGAGGAAATGTGGCGGGTTACGTAGACCTCGGAGCCCTGGTTGCTTGCGCGGTTGGACACACGGACCCGTTTCAACATCTGATGAACCCTTCTACCCTGCTGGCCGATGAAACCAAGCAGAGGGCCCGTCATCGGCCAATGATAACGACCTCAAGGCCCGTCGTCTATGTACAGTCTCCGGCTCGATCGGGCAATATTCACATCTAGTGAGTAGCGAACACAAAATCAAAATTGAAATTTTTTGTAGCATACTTGAAAGAAAAGTGTCAACAGAACAGGTTCCGATCTTGTTTTCCTTCCATAGCGCACGGTTTTGAATGTCACGAAATTGTCGGATGTATTTCCGGTTCATTATGCCTACAAGCAGTCTTTGGACATAGCCAGACCGGTAATATCCAGACTACCTTCAGTCACGTCGGCATTTGGTCGGCCCTCTTGTTGACCGTCACCCAAACGCAGGCTTCGGCGCTCATGGATCCGACAATGCGAGTCCTTGCATTCGGCCGATGTAAGAACCCGGGCCCCTAGGTCAATTCATCCAGTTATTTTACCGCTGGTTTTATGAAGGCATGGCATGCCTCCCAACGTCTGGGAGGCATATTTCTGGAGAATTCTATTTAGACGTTCATTGCTTGATGTTGGCGTCAATTTGTCTCTTGAATACTTGTTTCGTTTAGTCAACTGGTATGAGTTGCAAGGTAGAACACAGCTTGAGAATTTGGGACACTTGAGCGATTCCTAATCAGTGGTAAGTGTACTTTGATGAAAAGTGTCAAAATCACCAAACACATGTACACATAGTTTACAAAAGAGATGTTGTCAAAGTTGTTGGGTCTATCGTCGAGCGACGCGAGTAGAGTCGCGTCATAACTGGTCGGATAGAGAAACTCTGCGGAGGAATTGAGGGCTTTCAAAGATCAACGATGAAGATGCACGATACATCTTTATAAATCTCGATAAGTCTCGATGCGTCAAGAAATTGACCCAAAGGTCATGACACTGTATCGATGTTTCTTCAAATAAGTCAAAGTTATCAAAACGTCCGTGAAAGAATCGTTGGAGGGCGAGGGCAAGTGGATGAATCGCCCTTGGTGGGCTATTTGTGTGATGAAAAAAATGCATAGTAAGAGGATTTAGGGACTCGTGTACGTCTGGTATGTAACACCAGCTCTCTTTGTTATTGAAAATGTTTTACGAAGGATTCTAGGAGACTAGAACCGCTACAACAACAGACCACTGTCGGCATACATGAAATCGATACCTTTTTCCCTTGATTTGGAAGGGAAATTTGCATGAGTGGGATGGCAAAACTCAAAATCATAGACGTCAGATTTGGGCTAAAAGGAGGGATAACGAATGCTTGCCACACCCATGCCAACCCACGAAGACGCGAGGAAACTAAAACAAAATAGTTCCTCATTAAGGTGTGTTTGGATTTGACTCAGTCGTCTGAGAGAATTTGAGTCGGATCCACTGTTGCTACATCTGTTCATGACTCATTTTGAACTTGCACGTCCGGTTAGAGTGTTACTAAAGTTTTGGATGTTGTCCACGGACGACGAAGGCGGATCCGACCCATTCGGAGTCAGACCTCCAAGCGAAACTTCACTCGGAACTTCATGTATGAGTCAACTTCTCCCATGCCACTTTGTTCAATCCAAACTGGCCCTTAGTTATAGGACTTAGCGAACGTCCAACATGGGTACTGAGTACATTGTTAAGCACGTAAGCGCACTTGATGGCGACGGTGGTTGGAGGCTATCCGACCATACCTTTTTGACATGAACGAGATCTACAAAGGTAGGTCGAATGTGCCCGAAGGATGGTAGTCTTAACATGAGGTCTTTGGTCATACACGTGTTCTTGTGCTCTTCCAAAACAATTCCACGTTTTTGCAAACACTAGAAGGTACGTCCCCCCCCACCTTCGATCATTGTTGCCATCACTTGGTGTGTGTACATTATCCTCTTAAGTCTAGCACATCGTGGAAAATTCAAATACAAAGACTAATTTTTGTTCATGTACACCTTCATCAATTGTGAGTTCATGTACCAAGTGGTATGAGGAAATTGGGAGGAAAAAAATGTGCTTTGAACGCCAACACAGGAAGATTGGAACTGGAATCCGAACTTGCAACGAGTAAAATGTGCAATTGTATAAGACATACAGATGTGGTGTCATTGTGGAGTCTTTGGCACAATGGTACCAACAAAGAAGCTCGCCTTATTGCCTATTATCTCCCTTTGTGCTCACAAAAAAGTCAATCATCATGGATATTACTTTTTTCATGTGTATTCATATCTGTACAAGCAAATATAGACTCTTGCCCGAAAAACAACACAAGAACGTGTGGGTCCAGGGTCTTTTGATGGATTAGTGAAAGGGTTGGGAAGAGGAAGAAGGTAGTGAGGAAGAAAAATCCTACGATGGTCAACAAAAAGTTGGGTAGGGGCAACCTAGTCCAGTGAAGAACATGGGATGATAAAACTTGAATCTATTTAAGCAATCTCCTGCATTCCACGAATGAGGTACTCCTAAGCAGTCGGGTGCGGCCAAGTGGTGCTCCTAAGCACTCCACTGGTGTGCTATGATACCGAGCATTGCCACCATGCATTGTACAACTAGTGTGTGAGAATGGTGCTCTCTTGCATTTTTTATCTTTCCTACTTTCTATCCCTATCCTTATTGTCTCTAAATGACCCTCTCTCTCTCTCTCTCTCTCTCTCTCTCTCTCTCTCTCCCCCTCTCTCTCTTGCAATATCTCATTCTCTCCTACTCAGTTTCTCTCCCTCTCTCCCCCTCCCTCCCTCTTTCAATTGCTCTTGTTGTATCTCTATCAATGTATTTGTATTCCCTCTCTCTCTCTCCTTCTCTCTCTCTCCCTCTCTCTCTTCCTCCCTTTCTCTCCCTCCCTCTCTATCTCTCTCCCTCTCCCTCTCCCTCTCTCTCTCTCTCTCTCTCTCTCTCTCT
>SZWC01001305.1:194705-221354 GCA_023375785.1 Penium margaritaceum | reverse complement strand
CCCCCCCCCCCCCTCCTCTCGTGCGTATGTGTCATACTTAGTGTACAAACGTACGCACACAATTGTGAATTTCAATACCATCTCATACATGCTTTAGTACACTCTCTCATGCACTTACCACATGCACTTAATCCCCTCCCATACCCTACTCCCTCTCTTCTCTCCCCTCCCATATTTCCTATGTATTTTTTGGCCTACAAAGAAATGGAAGTTTGTTGTTGGGTTGTGTGTGCAGAATGAAGTTACAAGGAAGTTGTGTGAGCATGGTAGGAAGCATTTCTGCACACATTAGGGAGTGTAAATGATCGCTGTCATTGAGTTGGAACTTTCCAGGAAATGGGATTCTCATAAGGTGTTTTGGTTTTCCATTGTAGTGCGTAATTGATGGAGATTGAAGTATGTAAGAGTTAGAATTCTCTTGGAAACTGCGTACTGAAAGTGGTTGTGCCGTTTGGTTTCCTGGAAGTTTCAAATGTATGGTGTTGTGTCATGTGCACTGTTTTACTAGTGCATGTATTTGGGGTGACTGGTCCTAAATGTCATCGTCAGCCATTTCCCGTTCCATGAGAGATTCCTCATATATCTTCGGTCGGAATTCCATCCACGCGAATAGCCAGCCAAAAGTAGCTTTCTTTAGGATAAAAACTTGGCCCCATAGATTAGACTATCCTTTGATCAAATGTTTTGTTGTATGTTAAGCCTTCTAGATGTCGAATTCTCTCATAAATTGAAAATTTTAAATCAAAATAGTCCTTCGATGAGTTCTCCAATATTACCTTCTTTAAATCTGGTTGTTCTTACATAAAGACATTACTTTATGTCGTTGGACTAGAAAACCACATTGAAAAGGTTCGAACAGACTCTTTCAAGAAATGGCACCTTTGATTCAATACCCGGCGGCAGATCATTAACTTCTCGTGGATCAAATTCATTTCCGTTGTGTCGTCATTTTTTCTGTTCCGAGTCACAAACACCGATGATCTGTCATTCCATTGACCTTTTTTTCCAGAAACTGAAGGAATTTTGTGAATGGTGAGGACATGATGAGTGCACTTCCCCATGCGCTCACCTCGTACACCACCCCCATAAAGTGGGGAAATCTTTGCAAGCACGTAACCCTTTTTTTGACTGAATACATAGCATGCCAAGCACAATTTTCATTTTCCATAATTTATGTTTGCAGCTTCTTGAAGTCGATTCTACATCACAAACGTCGATAGTCAGCTCTTGAAAATGCAAGACCCAATCTACGAGTGCACATTTTTACGAGTATGGTTGTTGCATGATAAATGAACAACCGTGCTCCTTTCCAGTGCACTTGCCACATGCACTACACCCGTACACTGTGGCCTTGCCTAGACAACCTTGCGAATAATCTGGCAAGCTTCTGCATGCCATGAAAAACATATCATGGAACAATGGGAGTACACCATCGGCAAGAAACGAGGATCGTAACATACATTTGAATTTCAATACAGCAATACCACACAAAATGCCTTTGTGAATCTCTACGTCCGAGAGATAACTATGAATGGTAGGTGGTAAAAAATTGTACATAACATATTTCAAGCTACGCTTAGTTCTCATCATAAGACACAGGAAATCATTATGTTCATATTTTATTGAAAAAGGTTCAACCACACAATGTGTGGCCCTTGACATGCATATAAACACACAGTGTCATGTGAAAAGTAGATTTATGATTTCACATGAGTAAGATACTTTTGGAAGAAATACTTTTGTATCATGTAAGACAAAATCAAAACGTGTTCTTGGATACATGAGGCAAAATACCGCACAGAGTACACTCCTAGAGTACTTTTGTATGGTGACAGAGCGCACTTGCCACACACACTAGCCCCACACACTAGGGTCCTTGTAAGAAGAGAGGTATTTGGAAGTATAGGACAAAATGCAAGGTGTGCTTGGACACATGAGACAAACTAGCACACTGAGTGCACTCATAGTGTACTTTTGTATGGTGATCGAGCGCACTTTCTAGATACACCATCCCAACGCACTAGGGCCCATCCTAAGAAGAAAATGTTTCCTCCATACAAGAATAAAACACACTCTACCCATACACATTGGAAGGAGTGCAGGGATGGGTGTAAAAAAGTCCCCTTAAAGAGATCACACTCAAGGAATACACAAAAGTACAAGTGTATGTAATGGCTATGATTAACCATGCCTCTTAAACAGAACCCTAACATAAAGGCATAGGATTTTATAACGTTGAATCACTATGGATCACAGTCAGCTGCTATGCCATCTCTTTCAAGAACCTCACATGCGACACATAGAAGGAGAAACAAAGGGTTGTACAAGACTTCCACCACAACTTTTAGGACTCCTATTTCCTGTATTTGTAGGAAGCTGGCATAGATCCATAAATGATCACCCCTCTCAATGTGGATCATGCACACAAATTGTTTATGAGCAAGGATGTGTCCCTCATTGGATACCATCCAGTACAAATGTCCAAAAACACCATTCAATCAAGGTACCAAATGAAGAAGCTAATTTTGTGGGACTGGAGAATGGTGCAAACATGGCAACGTTAGCATGGGAAGTAAGGAGGTGTATACAAGAAGAATTTTACATACCTCCTACAATAATGGATGGATCACCAAAGATCCGAGGAGAATGAAGGAGAGCGAAATATGGCTATCATCACTTTGTCTACTTGACAAGAGGACCCTGAAATTGATGTTGAGTTGATCAAAACTAGGCTCTTTGCTCTTCTCAAATCAAAAAAGGGACTCCAATGGCAGTCCAAGGTACTAAAAGGATCTCTCTATGCAGTGCATACAACGGAATGGAAAAATTCATTAGACGTGGAATACATCCTTCTCATGGACCAAGGTACATGGGAGCTCGTGGATCTATCACCTTCTACATGACTTGTCAGGGTCAAATGGATCGTCCGCATCAAGATGGAGGACGAGAGAAGAGGAAAAAAATCTAAAAGCTATTTGGAGATAGAAGGATTCTCACAGTTGAAGGACAATGTTTTCTTATGAATTAATGCTCCCGTGAGCCACTACACTACCGCATGCACCATGCTTGTAGTCATAATGTTACAAGACTACAAGGTGTAGCAGCTGGACAGGAAGAACAGGTTCCTTCACAGAAGAGTAGACACAATAGTATTGATGAGATAGCATGAAACTGCGATGATGGAATTGGGAGAGTACATAAGCTGGTGAGGATTCTCTATGGCTCCAAGGAGAGTTCTTGTTTTTGGTACCAAAAGCTTCAAAGCATTCTAGAATTTCTTGAATTTCTTCAATTATCCTACAATGGTAGTATTCTCGAGCTTCTATCATGTATGGAGAAACAATTTTTGTACGCTTTGTTCTACGTTGAAAACATTCTCATCATCTACACATTTACTGAGTTCATCAAGGAAAAAGCTACGGCTATGGAAAAGGAATTCAACATGATCCCCATGCCAAAATTTGAGTACTAGTTTAGCATGACAATAAATTTTGATAGCAAAGCACGAACACTTGAGCTTAGCCAAAACACCTACATCACTAAGGTCTGTGGGCAGTGTATACATCCCTCAGTCAACAAAAGTGAATGAATGAGGGACCACGGTGAAGAAATGAGACCAACTACTGCACCGAAAATGAATTACAAATGCACGCTGCAAGTTCCGTAGGGTCAAACTTTCTTCTTTTTTTTGTTAGGAACTTGGCACACTATAACAAGAAGTATGTAGGCATTACTTGTAAGGACCTTGATCAAGCTCCCAGATAAATTTACACCACGAGTTAGGCAACCTCTAACTTTGAATCTAAAGAAACCCCACTCTCTAATAAAATTTGGATTCTGACTTTAGACAGACCAAAGAAGACTGGTGGAACACCACTAGATTTTTTTATCTGTTTGGTGAGGGATTCATTTTGTCGACAAGATACATACAAAAAATCATCACACTCAACTCTGTTTAAGCAGAGTACATGGAAAAAATAACAGCGACATAGGACCTGAATTTCCTTCAAAACCTCTTACACAACATCAGCTTTCCATAGTAAAATCCGACTCACGTTTGTGTTGACAATAGCTGGGAAATTCACCTAGTTGATTTCACACAATTCAGCATCTGAGGTATGGTTAGTTGAGGCCCTTTCACACACTCACTTTCTAGTGTGTGCTGCTAGTGCGCAATTGCCTCATATAAAAACACACTAGGAGCACATTCTGTGTGCTCTCTTGTCTTGTGTGACAGTGCACTAGGTGAACACAATAATTTTCTAGTGTATGACTCTGGTTCTTTTTTGTCTTAAATGACACCCCTGATCCCATGCCTATGAAGGGGGTTAGAGCGTGGGTCTAGTGTATGTGGTGAGTGCGCTCTTGCCCCAAAACAAAAAAGCACTAGGAGCACACTCAGTGCGCTCTTTTGTCCTGTATGATAATGCAGTTGTTGAACACACTAATTTTATAGTGTGTGTGACTCTAGTGTTTTGGTACATTATATGATGACCCGGATCCCGTTCCCAGGAGGGGGGCTAGTGCATGGGTCTTGTGTATGTGGCTAGTGTGCTCTTGCCCCATACAAAAATACACAAGGAGTGCACTCAATGCGCTCTTTTGTCTTGTGTGATAGTGCACTAGGTGAATAGACTGTTTCTCTAGTGTGTGACTCTGGTGCTTTTTTGTCTTATGTGATGACCTGGATCCCGTTCCTAGAAGGGGGGGTAGTGCGTGAGTCCAGTGTATGTGGCGAGTTCGCTCTTTTCCCATGCAAAAATACACTAGGAGCGCACTCAGTGTGCTCTTCTGTCCTGTATACTAATGCACTAGGTGAACACACTAATTTTCTAGTGTGTGATTCTAGTTCTTTTTTGTCTTATATGACAACCCGGATGCCATACCTAGGCGGGGGGCTAGTGCGTGGGTCTAGTGTATGTGGCGAGTGCGCTCTTGCCCCATACAAAAACACACTAGGAGCGCACTCAGTGCGCTTTTTTGTCTTCCATGATAATAACTCTCTCGAGACCCTAATTCAAGGTATGTACTAATCAATTCATTATATTGAATTCTGGTTTTCTGGTTGGACATTACTCTTTGTCTAATTAATTAATATCAAATGCTTCGTACAAAAATGACTATTCTTGAAAATGGGTCATGGATCAGTTTTTGGAAAGTTGTTCTCCTTGATCTTGCAATGGACACTCTCACCACATACTCCTACGGACGTCGAGACCCATCCTATGACCCCCCCCCCCCCCCCCCCCCCGTGTGTGGGGCTAGTGTTTGACATGAGTGTGCAATGTTTCTATGGAGAAGTGCACTTATCGTACACTCAGTGTGCAATCGGGGTATGGGCTTGATGTAAATGTGTTTGTATCAAGTTTTGGTTGAATGTATAGATCGTTTGCAAAGACGTTTGAGCTTTAAGTGCAAATTAGACAAGTTTCGGTGATTCACCTTGACGAATAAGTGCAGTGTCGGCGGCAATCACATTAGCGGCCGTTGGTGGTCCGCAACTGGTCAACATACCTAAGATCCTATGCGTCATGATTTTTAATCCTCATACTTCACGCCAATTTGTGTTCTATGATCATGCGTGTGCCCAATCAGAACTTTGGTCGCATGTTTTAATGTCTATGGAAATGTGCCATCATCGCCGTCTTGACTACTATAGTTTCAAAACCATCGATTCTCACTGTCGAACAGCCCTCCTGTGGCGAGATGATTTTGTGCTATCTTTGACGTTCATATGGACTGGTTAACAGCATCTTTTTGCCTCTGGACAATAGAGCGAAAATGATATGTGCTCTTTTATTGCTAAGTGAAATTCTGTCATCATGAGCAGCCGATGGCATCTTATTGACGGCAATTATGCTTTGGAGGGATCCTAAAAACATCTTTGCTCAAATTCAAGTTTTTGTTTGCGTTGTATCACGATAACCTTGTGCCGTCGACATTCATGTTAAGGGAGGGACCAATACCTGTCTACCGGAACCCTCAACCTCCCTGGTGATGTTGATGGAGACGTTGCAGTGGCATTAAAAGAACAGGCCCACTGAGAATTGCATCGAATTGACTTTGATGGGTGGCGGTGGGCGACAGCAGTGGGCGGAGAGCGGTAGTTGGTGGGCCAGCCCTCGATTGGTGAGGCTTGTCCCTCGCTGGAGGGATTGAGAATAATAGGTTTTTTATGTCGCTCGCTCCCTCCTCTGCAAGCCCCCATGAAAATTCGACGGCTACGACAACAATGTCAACTTTGGCGTTGACATACTGACGTCGTGCACGTGAATCACACACTGGAATACCAGTGTGTGATTCGGGGACAATTGGGCATGTATGCAGGATCCAACCAAGTACATCGACATATGAGGAAACTGGCTTTGTTCCGAGGTTGAGGACGATGCAGTGGAACCATGCACATTTGTGGCATGATACAAGCCATCGAATTTCACACAAAATTTGTTCCTAAGCACATTTTAAGCAGATTCATGCAGTTGTGTGCATTCATCAGGAGTAAATTCTTGTAGATGGACTTAACAAACGGCAAGAAAAATGGGAAACAAAATTCAAAGAACCAGATATGTGACATAACTCCACCGGCAACATGGAAACTGACCACACAAGCTTCATGGTCCACATGACAGCGTTACCAAAAGATTAGAAAAAGGGAAAGGGAGTGAAAGGGGAGATTCATACTTAAAATTCATGGATGAATGAAACATTCATTTTTTTTCAATTGGTTGAATGTAGCGTATAGACCATTTTTGCGGTTAAAACTTGTCGTTCAATAGTTATCAGGTAGTTCAAGTACTCGAGGCTGACATTTCAAGGAGCCAAATCCATGTATATATATATATATATATATATATATATATGTACATACACACACACACACACACACACACACACACACATATATATATATATATATATATATATATATACACACACACACACACACACACACACACACACACACACACACACACACACACACACACACACACACACACACACACAGATATACATATATGTATATACATACATATATGTATGTATATGTATACATGGGCTAGAGTCTAGTTTGACTCTACCTTGGAAAATAACCCTTGGCCGGATTTGGCGAAAGGAGTGCCGCAATGGAAAATCCATCGCGTCACTCCTCCTCCACTCCTAAAATGTTGCTAGGGTCATGTTTCCAGCATGGAAATGCCACGTGGAATAAGAAAGATCAGGTTGCATGTTTCCAGTTGTGCCATATGATGACCCTGTCCATTTCGCCGTGCCGCAATCTCAGCCAAAATGGCTGAGGCGGCCAGTCACTCGGCGTCTTGAGACAACAGTTTTGAGGGCGTAAGTTTTGGGTTCCACATTTTTTCACAAAACAGTCCACAGCTGTTACATTGAACCTGCCAATATGTGGCTTTTAAACCTCAAATAGTGTTTTCTTGCAAGTTGGAGTTGAGCCTGGGTTTCATTCCTTCTATGTTTGTGTGAGGTTCGGCTTGTTGGACCTTGGAATGGTGTTTGTTTTATGCCTTCTAGCTAACGACCTCCACTGACACCAGTTCTCTAGCCTTTTTTCCTTTTTTCTGTCTCTATGAAAAGTGGTGGTTAGGGTGGTTGATGTTTAGGGTTTTGCAAGAACATTTTCATGATTTCTGTTAGAAAAAAAGTGGAGCGCCAATAACATAAGAAATGAGAAGTTGGTTGGGTGATTTACATGGGGGCTGTGGTGGTTGAAACGAGGAGCCATACATTGTATCGTGGACAATTAGGGGAGTCCATGTCATGGGTACAGTCACCTGAGAAAACGACAAGAGGGTGAGAGGTGGCGAGGATAGGATCGGGATGGGATTTGGGTCATCTGTGGGGTCCTGGACTTATGCATGGACAACCACTGGGGAGATGGCAAAGGGGAGCACACCATACAAAATCATGCAGGAAAAGCTCTAGGATACAGCTCCCGGCACATAGTTCCAGTGGACAAGGATCAACAAATGAGAATCTGAAGCATTATGCGTGTTGATAACATTAAAAAAAATAGGGTGGTGGTCAAACGATTTGCACAAGGGCTGTGGTGGTCAAAATGAGAAGCCATAAATTGTGTCATGAATTGTTGAGGAGTGCTATTTACAGTTGCTTTCCCTTGAAAAAAGTTAGAAGAGGTTGATAGGTGGCGGCAACAGGAACTGGTCGGGGTCGGGTCATCCGAGGGGGGCCCGGACGCAAGCACGGGAAAAAAGGTAGGGGGTGGCAAAGTGGGACACACTGTACGAAATAAAGTAATAAATCATGTGTGACACAGTTTACAGCGCATGATCCTAGGAAACAAGGACTGGAAGAGAAACATCTACAGTAAGACACAAGCCATTACCATACAAAATGGAACTTTTGTTGGGGGATTTGTACAAAGGTTGTGGTAGTCAGAATGAGGAGCCGTAAATCACGTCACATAGTGTTAGGGAAGTACTAGTCAAGGGTGCGTTCTCCTAGGGAAAAAAGAAACGGGTGAGAGGAGGCGGCAATGGGAGGTAGGTGGGATCAGGTCATCTGGGGGTTCCGGATGCAGGCATTTGAAAACCGTTAGGGGGATCATACAAAGCAATTCACCTTGTAGAAGTACGTACAAAACGCATTGCATCATAGTTGAAAAATTGAAATTCTATTGGGAAGGGACCGTGAAACAAAGATATGGAAGAGGATATACATTAATAGCATAACACAAATGGGTGGCGGCGGATAGATTTCATTGGGGCTGTGGTGGTCGGAATGAGGTTGTGTAAATTGCATCACAGAGCATCAGGGGAAAGCTAAGTTCACTTAAGAATATGAGAAGAGGGTGAGAGGTGGCGGTAGTGGGAGCAGGGCAGACCCAGGTCATCTCGGGAGGTCCGGATGCATGCATGGGAAAACCGGTAGGGGGGTTGCAGATGGGAATGCACCATGTAGAAGCACGCAAAAGATACCCTGTGACATAGTTTGTGGGTTGCGGTTCCTGTGGACAGGGACCAGAAAAAAATAATTCAGAAGAGGAAGTACATTGATAGCATCAATTTTTGGAGTGGTGGTTGAGTTATTTACATGGGGGCTACGATGATTGGAATGAGGAGCTGAAGTGTGGAACGGGTGCATTCCCATGGGGAAATCTAGAAGAGAGTGAGAGGTAGGAGCAATGGGAGCGGGGAAGGGGTTGGGTCATCCAAGAGGTCCGGAAGCAGGCACGGAAGAAAGGTTGGTGAGATCGTAGAGGGGAATTCACCATGTAAAAACACAGGGGAAATGATCCGTGACACAGTTTATGAATCTAAAAATGGGACGGTGATCAGGGGATTTTCACGAGGTTGTGATCATCGGAATGAGCAGGCGTAAATTACATCATGGATGGTTAGGGGGATGCTATTCACAAATGAGTTCTCCCAAGAATATAAGAAGAGGGTGAGAGGTTTTGATGATGGGAGCGGGACGAGGTCGGGTTATCCGGGGGGGTCCGAATGCAGGCATGTGAAAACCGTTGAGGGGATTAAATAGGGGATGCATTGTAGAAGCACACAAGAAGTACTCTGTGGCGCAGTTTATGGCTCATTATTCCACAGGAAAGGGACCATGAAATAAAGAGTAGGACTTGGAAGCACATAGATAGCATCAAAATATGGAGTGGTGGTCGTGGCCTTTGTATGGGAGCTTTGGTTGTCGGTGTGAGGAGCCATGAATTATGTTTTGGAGCTTTAAAGGAACACTATTCAGAGAGTCTTTTTGCCCAAGGAAATGAGAAAAGGGTGAGAGGTGGCAGTGATGGGAACGGGATGGGGGCGTGTCATCCATTGGGTTCTGAGTGTTAGCACAAGAAAGTCGTTGGGGGACCGTGGAGGAGAATGCACGATAAAAAAGCACCACACACAAAAAAGCGCCATGTGATGCCATTTACAACTTGCAACTCTAGTGGGCAAGGACCAGGAAACAAAGATCAAGGGCAAGATACTCGTTGATAGCATCAAGCAATGAGATGGTGGTTGGGGGAGTTGCACAAGGACTGTGGTGGTCAAAATGAGGAGCCGTGAATTGTGACACGGGGTTTCAGGATAGCACTAGTCATGGGTGCATTCCCCTAAGAAAATGTGAAGAGGATGAGAGGTTTCAATGATGGGAGCAAGGCGGGATTGGGTCATCCAAAGCGGTCCCAATGCAGGCACAAAGATACCAGTAAGGGGATTGTAGAGAGGAACGTGCCGTGTAAACCGCACAAGAGATATCCTGCGATGTAGTTTACGGCTTGTACATCCAGTGAACAGGGACCAAGAAAACAAATATTGGAGTAAGACATGCATAGATAGCAAATTTTGGAGCAGTGGTCATGGGATTTACACGTGGACTGTGGTGTTTAGAACGAGGAGTCATAAATTTCACTGCAGATAGTTAAGGAAGCGCTAGTCACAAGTGTGTCCCCTGGAGAAAATAAGTAGAGGATGAGAGGTAGTGGCGACGGGTTCGGGACAGGGTTAGGTCATCTATGGGCATCCAGAAGCAGGCACTGGAGAACTGCTAGGAGAATCACAGAGGGAAACAAACCGTGATAAATCACAAAAATTCTCTCCTCCAAACTGTTTATGGCCTGCAATTTCTTTGGGTATGAAGTAGGAAAAAGAAATCTGGAGTAAATAATTTGTCGATAGAAGGAATGGGATGGTTGGTGGAGGGACAAAAGAAGGACTATGGCAGTCGGAATGAGGAGCCAAAGTTATGTTGCAAAGTGTTAGGGGATCACTAGTCACGGGTGCATTCTCCAAATAGAAAAAGAGTATGGTGAGAGGTGGTGGCGATGGGAGGGGAGGGGTGTGGTAATCCATGGAGTCCGGATGCACGTATTCATATACGTATGCACATATGAACTCCTGTATGCACGCACGAACGCACACAAGCACACATGCATGCATGCATGCATGCACACACGCACCCATGTACACACATATACACACACGTACATACGTATGCAGGCACCCAAGCATGCACAATAGGAGGAAGAAAAGAGCAGCTATTGGAGGGAGTAGCTCCATTGGGGAAGAGAGCCATGGAGAAGGGAAAGAGACAAGGGAATAGAATTAGGGAGAAATGATACAGAGCAAGAGCACACATTCTCTCAAACACACACCATACTTCCACCTACCGCAACAATGCTTCAATTATTACCATTCAGCGCAAAGCTTCTCCACCTCCCTAAATCATGCCCAGGACTATGTAATTGACATCAACCAGACATGTTTTGATTTGTATCTTGCTTGATAGGCATGTTATAATGCATCCTTAAAATATTCAAGTGATGTTACTAAATGTCTTAACTAGCACATCATTGTATCAACAAGTCAAGACCTTTATCTGCCTTACTTCCTCTGGCTCTTTCTCACTATCACCTACTATTCTTATGCATCTTACATCTGTTTAGGCGGTTGTTTTTCATGATGTCCTTTCCTCCAGATTATGGTTTCTGTATCTCTAGGAATTCAGAAACATTATCAGAAAAAGTCTATTCCTTGTGTTCTTGTGCTTGAGACATCCTTGCTGATACATAGTTAAGCTTGTTTGATTGTTTAGCTCCCTCTTGAAGTTTCACACGTGCAGATGACCAAAAAAACTTTAAACAGTTTACATATGAAAAGGAACAAAGGAAGATTGAGGGTAAATTTGCATGTTCCTTATCCATTTGAAGCATCTCCAGGATCGACTCTGTTTCCATATGGTAAATACTGCATGTGCAAAAACATTGCTCAGTGCATCAAAACATTGTTACACTTTGCCAAAACATTGCATTATCCAGAACTTTAAGTATACCACAACGGGTCAGTAAGTAATGGATGCATGTGTGCTGAGATTATTAAACGGGACAATGTCTTCAGTCACCAGTTCAGAAATGATTGTCCCCAATTCTTTATTCAACAAGGATATGAATGCCTAGAAAAATTGCAGTTCAATGTATGTTTCTGTTTGGTACTTTAACAAGAAACATTGAATTATTTATAACAAACATGTTCTCCTAACCTTTGTCTCAAGGTTGTTTTAGGCCAACTCCTAGGCAGTTATCCCTGCAATTCCCGAGCAAAACAATGGCTAAAATTCTAATGACGAGCCACCCTTGCACATTTGGTAAGACAAAATCAGAAACTTACCTGCAGCTCCATCTACACAAGTTCTGGTCGTCACTCTCTCAATTTTATGTCAATATTATGTTCCATATTCCATGTGAAATGTTAAAACGCTCTTTCCATCTTGGAATAGACCATTGATTTAGTCCAACATCATGTTCAATTCAGTTGGGACAGACCGGGTGGCTGTGGGTAAAGTTGTGGCTATTGATAGCTGTGATCTTTTTGGCATCAAAGTGTACTTCAAAGAAGTCAAAGAGGAAAGTTCAGATAAATGAGGAAAACTAAACTTGTCATGTTCACATGAAAAATTATGCAATTGTGTTATACAATTCATCATACACCCTCCTCGTACATTTCTATCTGTGTGGTAAAGGGAGGAAAAGAGAGATTCCAAAGGGGGTAGATTACATCAGGTGAATATACACACCAGGTGAGTATGTAAGAGAGTGTATCATGCAACAAGTAAATGATTACCTGAAATAACACCTATGAGCATGATGGAAGAACACTTATATGAAGTCTTTTCTCTTTATACATCCCTTTTTCACCTCTTGTTCACTTTCTCATACACTCTCCTCTTATACTTTGAGGGGAGGAGTTCCAAAACACACAAGTGTATCAGGTATGTCTATGAAGGAGTGCATCAATCAGCAAGTTATGTCTAGTTGGTATACTATCGCATCTGATGAACAACCATATTCCTTCTTCCTGATGTAAAAGTGTTTCTCCCCCTATTCAGTTTCCATATCCTCCTTTGAACACTTTTACATCCTCCTTACATACTTTCATGTATGAGGGAGATGAAAGGGGAAGAGATTATAAGAATGGTCACCGTACTTTCAAGTGAAATGGCCTCCAGGTTGTCAGGGCAGCCTCCTCTCCATGCTGGCAACCACTACCAGACTTACTGGGTCATCAGAGGACTTTTGACCCTCCTAGCCAAGCTGGCAAAGTGCTGCCAGGCTTACTGGGTTGACAGAGGGGAACTCCAACAGAGTCTGTCCAGACCGGATCAGCACTACAAGGCACATCTGACGCCAGACACTATGGGCTTAACGCCTAGACACAGCTCCTAGATGAGAGATGAGCAATTTCCTGAGAGGCCGCTCTAGCAAGACTGCTCTCCAGTCTTGGACGTAGTCTGGCCCTGTTTCTGTGAGTATCTTAGGGGAATTATCATGTAAAAATGAACGTATACTTGAATAACAAGTTTGTGAATGAATGAAAAACATGTTTATCAAGTTTCTCCTCCTTGTAAATAGGTGTATTTTTGCATTCCAGACTTCTTATCAACTTTCACTCTCATGTACACTTATCATACACTTCTCACTTGACTTACAGGGATGACAGGGGTTCCAAATGAAAAGGATGTGTGACCAAATCATGCAAAAATTGATTCAATCAAAAGGTAAAGATGAATTGAGAAATGTGTACTTCTATGTACTCTAATCCATCAAATGTATGAAGATACTTCTCACTTTTTACAGATACATTGAACAACACAATGTTCACATGTTTACTACACGCTTTCTTATGTGCTCTTCATATGAACTCCCTCGTTTTAGATAGAGGAGGCAAGTAGAAGGATTCCAATGGAGAATAGTGTACAACTTTAGTATGATGAGTGGAACATAATTGGACTAGGAAGATTATTCTTGTAAACACATTTTGTATGTTTTTTCCTACCAGTGTTGTGATATTCTTATCACCATTTACACTGGTGTGTGCTATTTTCCCTTTTTTTTCTTTCTCTCTGAAACACTTCTCACACTTTTCCTCTTACCGCACACTCATTACTTCCAAATGTAGCCCACACATGGGAACTATTAGAAATGGAACCATAAACTCGTGAATACAATCAGTGGTACCACTGACATATGGATATACAATTCCTCATACAATCTCATCAGTAAATTCCCCTTCTTCACATGCTTTATCCTGTCCCTCTCATTCCCTCACACAAATTAAAACCAAAATAGTTACACTGAGTGAACCTGAGATATACACTAGTGAACATTAAAGTTGGCCCCAATGAAGTCTATATGTACGATGATTTACATACTTCCCTTACATGCCTTCAATGCTTCCTACTCCCTCCGTCACTTGTGCTCCTACTCAATGCATCCAGAAAAAGTAAGATGTACACTAAAACAGTGAACTATGGTCCTCACAAAAGTATACATTAAGATCGTTATCACTTCCATGTAGATTTGCATTAAATCAAATGTTCTCCTCATACGCTTTCCGTTCATTCCACTTCCCTCTCTGTCACCCTCCTGCTCTTCCCAACAGAATCAGAACAGGTTATCTGCATTAAGGAAAAAAACATGTAAACCATTTTACTTCAAGGATGACACTAATTCCATTCAACTGTAAACTTTATCATATAATCTCCTCATAGAATTTCCATATCCACTCTACCTCCCCTTGAACTACCTCTATTTTAACCACAAATTCTACACTTCTAAACATTGGACCATGCACTTGTGTACGTCAACAGTGGAACCATTTCCAAAAGGATGTATACTTGATCATTTAATTTACTCACATACTTTCCCGTTAACCTAATCTCGATGTTATCCAAGCACATGCTATGTGTTACATTTGCTTCTCTCATACATCCAATAAGTTTATGGGAAAACGAATATTAGTTATGAACACATCATGTAAAGTACGGTTTACACATAAGTGGATAACCTGGTGCGCTTCTTAACCCTTATCNTTGGACCATGCACTTGTGTACGTCAACAGTGGAACCATTTCCAAAAGGATGTATACTTGATCATTTAATTTACTCACATACTTTCCCGTTAACCTAATCTCGATGTTATCCAAGCACATGCTATGTGTTACATTTGCTTCTCTCATACATCCAATAAGTTTATGGGAAAACGAATATTAGTTATGAACACATCATGTAAAGTACGGTTTACACATAAGTGGATAACCTGGTGCGCTTCTTAACCCTTATCTCACTTGTACAAGGAAAGTTCCAAATTTTGAACCATACACTAGTATAGGTCAAGAGTACTTCCATTTCCATCAAGATGTCATCATCCTCATACAATCTCCTCGGGTATATTCCTTATGGGTGAAATAGCTCAGATACCCATAAAATGCAAAGTGTGACTCTCATCCGCCCGTCGTTCGGAAGAAAAGTAACAATCCGCCCGTGGTTCGGAAGAAAATCAACCATCCGCCCACCATGCGTTACAAAAGCAACAATCCGCCTAGCCTCCACAACAAAATCAACCAGCCGCCCACCCCTTTCTTCATGCTGGATCACAGCATGTGTTTTGAACTTGGCATGGAAAAAACTGCAATGGTGCATCCGTCTGAGACATGGTGAATGACAAAAATCATGTCATGCATCAATGCTACATGGTATGTGGCGGGAACATGACATTTGTTTTAGCGTTTCTGGGTTCCTAAGGTATCTTTTGTGTAACATTGGCATATGCGCTATTTTATGCACGATATTGTCACGTGCTTTATTTTCTGTGTGACATTGTCATATACGTTATATTTTGTGTTGCATTGTCATATGCATTATTTTGTGTGCAAAATTGGCATATCAGCTATATAGTTCCAAAAACTGGGTATGTCGTGACCAAACCCTTTCCGTATTCCCCTTTTTCTTTCATCCCTATCCTTCCTCTATCCCATTTTTACACCAGTTTTCACTCACAAATGTAAGATATAACATACGCTAGTGACATGGAGAAGTGTATTGTCTAATACATTCCCCTCCTAAACTCTCCCACTTTTGTATCACAAAGTATGGAACTGGGTACTTCTGGTTCGCCGTACTCTATCCCTTATGATCTCACCATTACAATCATTGTATAAAAAAGAATGATTTGACTTATGGTTGATCACCGACACTTCATGCTTTCTTCACATTGTGAACATTGATAGTATACAAATGAAGGAAGATACCTATATATATGTTTTAAATGGCACTATTTCCTTACACTTCCTTTCAAAAAATGATGCACAAAATACACCACATGTGCTGAGAATATACAAAACCATCCTGGTTGGCTAATCCTATTCATTATTTTTCATTGAATTTATTTCAAAGGCAATTTTGACTTGAAAAGGAAACATGAAAAACTATGTACTTAAAGACACAACGACCACTTTTAGATGTACCACTCCAACTTATGTATGTGTTGCAAGCTCAAATAAACTCAAAAGGTCAGATATTGTTCACATCGAGCATCAAATCAATTGTTTCTCGACCAACATTAAAGCAAGAATAGCATTAAAGATAGCAGCAAAGCTGTCCCTTGAATGACAGCTTGACTATCGCTTGCATGGCAGATTTAATGCCTCTCAAGTTGTAGCTGAGAAAATAAAAACAAATATGCAATAGCCTTCTTTTCTCAAGAACATGCCACCAGTCCATCCTCGTCACAAGAGAATGCAACTAGTTGTTGTTATATGTAAGATTGTAACAGCCGAGTCTCCAGCTCCTCCACTTTAGGTCGTCATCGGAGTTTGCCAAATGGCGATCTCAGTCCATGTGAGGGGTTTGTCCCCTTGCACTACTGAGGATCAATCAAAATCAACAACCATGAGCAGGGAGACTAAAATATTTCAAGTCTCAGGAGGCCCATTTCTATTTTGAACCTCACCTCCTTAGTTTGGGGCCCAAACAAGGGGTGTTTTCTTCAGACTCGTGAGTTCACACGATTTTTACCAAGAAATCTGTTAAAGTTGTGCTAATTCGTGACTTTGATATTTTTTCACACAACGGCGAAAAATTGTCACATGCGAGACACGCTTGACAATTTTGCGCCCAGATTTGTGCCGGTCGCTTGTCCTCTCTCTCGCTCAACCCCTCCCCTCGTCCATCTTGCCTCAACCGGCAAGGAGGGGAGGGTGAGGGCAAGGGTGCAAGGCCACCAACCTCGCCTTCAAGGCCTGATGGCCCCTAAGCCGCCAATAGAGCCCCCAGCTTGATTGGCGGTTGGGACAGGCCAGCGGGTGGCCGACCGGTCACCTGACCGGCGGCCGGCCACCCAGCTGGCCGTGAGGACTGACCGCCGGCCAGCCCTTGCTGATCACAAGGGCGAGAAGGGCCGAACCGGCCCTCCCACTGCATTACTCCCCACTTATAATGCACAAATGACCAATTGCCTCATCCGTGAAGCTATGTATCAACAAGTGTATTCGGAAGTGAACAAACTAGTGAACATGGACTCCTGGCAAAAACTGCTAATTATCACATAGAGCCTACTATAGTTTTTATTCCATCCAAGGAATGTACATCTCGACTTTTTTAACACGCATTCATGTGGATGCTTCTTGAAAATGTTTGCATGCACAAATACCCTTTTTGATACACTGNTATAATGCACAAATGACCAATTGCCTCATCCGTGAAGCTATGTATCAACAAGTGTATTCGGAAGTGAACAAACTAGTGAACATGGACTCCTGGCAAAAACTGCTAATTATCACATAGAGCCTACTATAGTTTTTATTCCATCCAAGGAATGTACATCTCGACTTTTTTAACACGCATTCATGTGGATGCTTCTTGAAAATGTTTGCATGCACAAATACCCTTTTTGATACACTGATCTTCAAGTGTGTGAATTTGGGATGGTTAATCAGAACTCTTATTATGAACCGTCCCGCTTCAAGAACAATAAATAGGTGTATCGGGTGGTGAAGCATCGAGATTGTGAAAGAAAATTTAGTTATCTGCAATCACCAGCTAAGTTATGAACAGATGCATAGCACTTGGACCTAGGTTGTAGCTTGTCGTTCGGCACGGCTAGCGGCCTCCTCCCTTTAGGCTGGATCATCGACGCGACAACCATGTTGGACGATCTCCTATGGTTGCTGTCCATGAATCCCGTCCTACAATAATCTTGTTCACTTTTTGGCATTCAGGCGGTGCTCCTTGCCACGCGTCGATCTGTGCAAGCTGCCAGCTCGCTCCACTACTCGTTGACCACCTTTGTGGGCAAACAAGATTCGGGCTCCTATGTGTTACGTTCAGGTCCACAACCGGCCCAATGAACGAGGTATTCTCTGACAACATGCAATCGGAGTGTATGCTCTCAGTGCAGGTGTAGGCAAAGGACCTCGTATTGGTCCTCAGCACTAAGGAATGTTGGCGATGGCTGAACGGTTCCGTCTGCCATGGATGGATCCAGCAGGCTCACATGAAACACGTCATGTATCTTCATCCTTGGTAGAAGAAAAAAATGGTATGCCACTGGTCCGATGCGTGCCACGGTGCGAAACAACCACATCAGCTTTGGTAGACATTTTTGTGCTCATGGCAGCTTTAGCCGAAGGTACTGAGTGCAAAGTAGCACTTTGTCACTGATATCAAATGAGACCTCACAGTGACCTTTTTCGACATATGTCTTTTGTCGCTATCAAGTAGCTTGAAGGTGGCTGTTTTCCTCCTGTAACAAGGGATCTATGTGCTCGACAAAGGCTTGAGCAGAAGGAACCTGTCCTCTTGTACTCCCACTCTTCACTACCAAAGTGGGCAACACAAGATGGCAACCACTATTCAGCACAAGCGGTGTGAGCTCTGTAGACTTGTTTGCTGAGTTGTTCACCGGAAACTCTGTTGGTGTCAAGAATTTGTACCAGTAATTCACGGTAGGGTCCATGTACATACAAAGCATGTGCTCCATAGTGCGATTCATGCACTCTGTTTTTTTGTCACTTTTATGGTGAAACGTTTTTGACATTTGTGACTACCTACCGAAGAACTCATGCATCTTTTGCCAAAATTGACTAGCAAATTTTCTATCTCAATCGGAGATCATATGCCATGGCAAGCCGTGGTACTTCACAACACACTTAAAGGAGAGACGAGCGGTCGTCTCCGCATTTGTATCAACGGTTGTAGCAATGACATTTATCATTTTCGTCAGAATATCCACAATTACTAGTATTTCATCGTTACCACAGGTCATGTCCGGAAGACGTGTAATGAATTCAATGCTGACACAGGCCCATGGAGTTCCATGGATGGAAAGCTATTAGAAGATTCTAGAGGGATTTTTGTTACTGTTCTTCTTCTGAAGACATGGGCTGCAAAGCTTAGGGATATTGACACTCCACCCTGGCCACCAATAGTTGTTCAAGAGTGCCTATCAGGTTTTCTAAGGTCCCACATGACCTGTGACTGGCGAGTCGTAGAACTGGGAGATAATCTTCGCTCGAAGGTCTCCCAAGTACAGCAAAACAACTTTTTTTCCATGCCAGAAGATTCCTGCAACCTCCAACAATCCGTACTTGTCTAGATTTCAAGAGTCTTAAAACCAAGAGTATACACATTATCCCATCTGGATCTTGTTTACAAAACTGTTGTAGTGGACCTTGTCTTGAGGTGGTTGCCACAAATGTCAGAGAGATCTGGTCTTTAGACTGTTATTGTCGCAATGGCCATAAAACACCCACCAGCTTTGGTAGTTACTTTAATTTCCACAAGCTATTGGCTTAGTGGATTGGCCACGTTGGTACGTCCTATCTGATATTCCCATGTGAACCAGAATTGGCTGAGGTATTTGCTTCAACGCACATGTCGCCTTAACAGGTTTGGTTGTATTTGGAAAAACACCAATGGGTTATGGTCGGTCACGACCGTCACACTCTCTTTAGCACCCTCAAGATAGCAACACCACATCTTGAAAGTGTGTACTACCGCAAGGAGCTCTTGATCTCCAATTGTGTACCGCGTCTTTGCGGGGATGAGATTTTGGCTTTCATACGCAACTGAGTGACTATTCTACATGAGGACTGCTTTGAGTCCTACTACCGATGCATCACATTGCATCTCCCATGGTTGCAATGGATTTTGAAAGGCTAAGAAGGGAGCCGTGGATAAAATCTCTTTGAATTTGAGAAAGGCATTCTTGCAATCATATGTCCAGTCCCAATGCACGTATTGTGTGAGCCTTGTTAGCGGCGCTACCAGCGTCAAATACCCTTGCATAAACCGTCAAAAGTAGTTTGCAAAGGGAAGAAAAGACCAAATCTGTCCAAAGCTTTTTGGGTGCGGCTAATCCACCACAGCTTGGACCATTAATGGGTTGACATCAATGCCGTCCTTGCCGACTATGTGTCCAAGGCATTCGAGCTCATATTGTGCAAAATTGCACTTGCTCACTTTTGTTCAGAACTTATGTTCCCGAAGGATGACGAGGGCCTTGCAAAGATGTTTTATGTGCTTATCCATGGACTTGGATGAACTAGGATGTCCTCCATGTAAACCAAGACAAACTGGCCGAGTTGTTTGGTGAGCGTTTGGTTCATTTCTAGTTGAAATGTTACCCTGGTGTTTGTTAGCCAAAAGCATAAAACTTGGAACTGATAGTGTCCCATGTGCATTTGAAATGTTGTTTCGGGTATATCATCTTCTGTGATGCAGATTTGATGGTACCCTTGAGACAGATCCAAGGACAAAAAGCCGTTTTCCTTTTAGATTGAGTCAAACAGGTACTCAATCCGTGAAAAACCGATTCCCCGTGTGACGGGGAATCGGTTTTTCACTGTCGGCTTGTTCAACACCCGGTAGTCTACACACACTCGTAAACCACTGTCCTTTTAATTCACAAGAAGGGATCAAAGCACCGTGGTGAGCTACTTGCCTCGATCCACCCCTTTGCAAGTTACCTTTTGGTTTGCTGTTTGGCCTCTCGTCTCTCTGTTGGACTGAGGCAGTACATGGTTTTGAACGGATGAGTCGCCCCTGGTGGCAGCAAAATCGTATGGTCAATGTGTCTTTCTGGTGGAAGCCCAGCCGGTTGGTCTTGGAATACATCCAAGAACTCCGCCAATAGATATGTGATATCTTGTAGCGTGTCTTCCTTTATTTCATCCTCCACTTTCTGTAACTAAGCCAAAAGCAATCGACACCCTTGTCAAATTCATCTCTTGATATGCATCGCAGATAAGCTATCATGGACTTTTTGTTGGGTCGGTGAAAATTCCGCACTTAAAACTAACGTAAAGCAATGTTGTCCCTTCCAAAAGAATCAAGCATTTTGATTCAAAGTTCATCAGGGCCTCGCTGTCATGGAGCCAGGGATTGCCTAGCACAACATTGAGCGGGTCAAGAAGGTTGAGTTTTGTACAACCTTGAATGCAAATCTTTGCTTTACCGGTACTCATCATGGGTATTGTACGATTGTCATCTATGACAACAGCGCCATTCAATGGCCTTGGAGTTTTGGCTCCAAGACTTAGAGTCTGCCAAGGGCGTGTGGTGAGGCTGTCACCACCTTGCCCTTGTTGGTCTTGGATGGTTCGGCACTTGCCTTTCTGATACCCATGCAACTAGCACGCAAAGTCCCTTGTGAGGGTCACCCCATGACCTCGAGGAGGTGTCGCCTCCCGAAGTCACCTTACTTTCATGATCTGTGAGGCAATCATAAATTCTATTTCTATCTTGCTATGCTCCCACTGTTGGCACAATCACGTGGATTCTGGACAAAACCCTAAGCTGTGACTCACAGCACAAGGCAAGCTAAAAAGCCTAGAAAAACAAAGCAAGGACAAGATCAAGAAACTACAAGAATTTTAAGCATCACTCAAAAAGGTGAGGAGGAGGAGGGGTCAACTCTAACAAAGAGTTTGTACCCCCACACGCTCCCTCCTTACCATTCGTGTCTTCTTCTTTTTCTTCTTATCTAATGGTCTTCTGTGGCCTCTTCTTGCATTCTCTTGGTGTGCCTTNAAAACCCTAAGCTGTGACTCACAGCACAAGGCAAGCTAAAAAGCCTAGAAAAACAAAGCAAGGACAAGATCAAGAAACTACAAGAATTTTAAGCATCACTCAAAAAGGTGAGGAGGAGGAGGGGTCAACTCTAACAAAGAGTTTGTACCCCCACACGCTCCCTCCTTACCATTCGTGTCTTCTTCTTTTTCTTCTTATCTAATGGTCTTCTGTGGCCTCTTCTTGCATTCTCTTGGTGTGCCTTTTGCCTCCTTGGAGACACCCTTGTGCTCCACGTGAATGGGGCGGCCTCCAAATTTCCCAAAGTGCCACCGTCCTCTTTTTTCTTTTTCTCTCAGGCTGTGAGAGTCCCTGGTCTTGGAAAAATGCACAATCCCAATTTTGGTTGAAGAGGAGGAGAGAGAACCTTGAGAAGAGGGGAAAAGTTGGTGATTTTTGGATGGACCCTCCCCACCCCGTCCAAGAAAAATCCAACTAGCTCCCCGGCAAGTGGGAGAAGCTTAGAGGACCTGGAAGAAAAAAGAAAAAGCTCCTCAAAAGCTTTCCAACGCAATTTTATGGTGCTTGAAACACTTAAGTGGGATATGGACTTAAGTTTTAAGCCCATATCCCTCTTTGGCATTACTTCTATTGTTGCAGCTGCTCGTGGCATTTTTTATCTCTTGTAGCTGCCAGAACCATCACACACTTGATTGTGAGGGTCGTCCTCCTCTGAAAACAGCTGTAACGGCTAACTCTCTAGCTCCTGCACTTAGGTCGTCGTTTACAAAATAGAGATCTCAGTCCGCGTGAGGGGTTTTCCCCCTCACAAAATAAAGAACAGCCCTAAGCAGGGAGACTCAAACACTTCAAGTCTCAGGAGGTCCATTCCCATTTTAAACCGCACCTCCTTGTTCTGGGACCCAAACAAGGGGTGTTTACCTCAAACCCATGAGTTTGCACGAGATTTACCAAGGAATCTGTTGAAGTCACGCTAATTTGCCACTTAGACATCTTCCTACGCGACGGTGCAAATCATTGCGTCGAGGCATGATGGACAATTTCATGCCCAGCTTTGTGCCGGTCGCTCTTCCTCTCTCTTGCTCACCCCCTCCCCTCGTCTGTCTCACCTCAATCAGCAAGGAGGGGAAGGTGAGGGCGAGGGTGCGGGGCCACCAGCCTTGCTCGCGAGGCCTGGCGGCCCCTCGGCCGCCGATCAAGTCTCAAGCTCGATCAGCGGCTGGGGCTTGCTGGCGGGTGGCTGGCCGGTCACCTGACCGGCGGCCGGCCACCCAGCCGGCTGGCTGCCAGCCGGCCAGTGGCCAGCGCGTGGCTGGCTACCAGACAGCCCTTGCTGGTCGCGAGGGCCGTGAGGGCCGAACCGGCACTCTTGTTACTGAGATCCACCGAGTATTAATCTACAAGACTTTATTCACAATCATCAATGGCTCGGGATAGTTGGAGACATTGTGAACCAATGTTCATTAGTGTAAAAAATGCTCGACCATCGCATGTGTTATCTTGTACACTGCCTAATTCAAGCATTCAATACACATTTATTATATGAGGAGGGATCATAACTATACATCAGCCTCTCCATCTCCAAAACCATGAAAAATATATGAGGACAGTAAGGCAAATAGTGCACACGGGGAGCATTGGGAAAAACACACTCGTGTTTAGAGTGGAGAGAATTCTTGTTGAAATTCATAGCATTTTGTGTATATACGCTCATTTATTTACATTCTAAAAGTGTATCGGATACACAACCAGATACGCATCCACAATAAATCATCATTAGGATCTAGTACCAGTGATCGTTTGAATGATATCACAAATGTACATCTGTGTGGATTTTGCAATGTCCACGAGATACAAAGCTACATCTATACCCCCAATACACTTTCAAAATATAGGGGGGTATCTAAGATAAACTCCAATGGATACAAGGACTCCCCCTCTTCCTACTTCAGATTAAATTGTATCAGGCCTGTGCATTGGACAGTATATAGGGAGGATGTATTGAAACATGCAAAGATTAAAAACGAAGATGTTTTTCAGAACTCACAGCTTTGATGGGGTCTCCACTTGTGTACATGTCAACACTTATACATGATAAACTCCCACATACACTCCTCCAGTAACCATTCGCTTTTGGGGAGGGGGAGAGAATATGTTGAAGGTACAAAGCAAAACATGAATTTGTGTACATCTTGGTATAGTTACGAGGTACACACCTACGTACACATCACCATTACACTTTTCATGTTCAGGATGTATTCGGTGGACGTCAACGATCCGCTTCCCAAATTTTCAAAAGTGAATTAGGGCTGTGTATCACAGGAAGTACAAGGTGGGGGGATTATAGTAGATCCAAAGTCATTCAGGTTAGGAAAAGTGAAAAAAATAATAATGATAATAAACCAACCCGTACACGTCTTGTTACATTGTAAAAGGATCATCCGAGTGATGAACACTGTTCCTTGAGTGCATAAAGGTAATGTGAGCAACTCAAAATCACGGGGTGAATGGCAGTGAGCTTAGGATGGCTTAGGATGTGAGTGTTTAATGCCTTTCATTCAAGAGAAAAAGACACCATTTATCACTCTGACACACAGCTGGTGTAACATGAGGATCACCTCCACTAGTTGGCACATGAGACCCCCTTTTGGTATTCTGAGACTTCAATGGGATGACATATGGATAGATTTGGTAGGAGCACAACCAGGTGGTAGACTAGTCGTCGTGCTTTGGTCTCAGGTGCATGCGCAAGCTTTCAACTATGAAGAGGACACTGCTATCACTAGTGCTTTTTGTGGAGATGCTTTCATTCTGGACTGATCTTATTTGGCAAGGATTGGGGTCACATACAGGACTTGCAAGAGAACTGAGAGGTTCCGCACCCCAATTGTACTGGGTCATGGGCATCATTCGAGTTTGCACATTGTGAGGAGTTGGGAAGTACCATCATGAGGACAGGGTGAGATGGTTTCAGAATTTATGGCTGACACAAACAATCATTGTTTTTCACAACTTCTTTTGGGCATGTTCTGAGACTAAGCATGAGCTTTCTGGTTGGCGCATGCTATGTGAACAGAGATTTAGGAACAGCCAGTTTTGTGAAGGACTGGATCCTTTTGCATAAGTTCTTTAGCATGAACATAACTTAACAAGTTGCAGTGCTACTCGCAAAATTTTACATGCAAAAGGCCAAATCTAAGTCAGCCAAGAACAGCCTAAGGGTGTGATCATGTACCTCAAATTTTCAGAAACCACCGATGTGGATTCAGCCGTGGAGCATGTTACACCGTTCAGTTACTGCACAAATTCCTTTTCAAATGTCGGCCAACGAAGCTGGGCAGAACGGCCTCAAGATGCCATAACATCTTAACCATATGCTCTTGCTTGCTATGTGGCATATTGCATACAAATATGAGCTAGACATTGAAAACTATGATTGGTTCACGCTTGACCAGAAAACCTGATGTTTGGCTCTTAAAAAGATCATAATAACTGCTATGATCTGCTGGATTCCACCTGCGCCAAACAGCTTTTAAATTTTTTGTTACTACTGGTTAACTTTGCAAAGGATTCCAAAGTAGTGTTCGCACACAAACGCATTGATCATCCCTGTAAGCCTACCTGTATCGCAACATGTACCACCTGTGTGCCTGCGCTACATGAAGTGTCTGTGATTACTGTTCCTGGGAGTTGCTTTGATCATATAGAGACGATGAAGCTGGTCCTTGTCTTCTGAAACATTGCTGGAATCCGACAATTAGCTCGTGGATTGATTTTCCCCGCGAGTTCCTACTTGGATTCTGAATGTTGGAGGAACAAGAACACACCTTAAGTTTCGGTTGTTAAATTGCAGGTTACAACCACCAAAGAAACTCCTACCACCTCTGTGATGCCCATTCTCCGTGGTGCCTTTTGCCTTTTTGGAGGGGCAGTCCCTTCACATGCGCTGAAATGAGTCACCTGCATTGTTGATTTGCACCTCAAGAACTCTCATGTCGAGTTTAGTGGTAGGCTTTTACAGGGTTAAGAACATGTTTGGGAACCTACAAACCAAGTTTTGACCTTTCCCTGAGTAGTAAACAGTAACGCTGCATATGGGTCCTATACACGGAGCTTGGGGAGGATCCAGGTCCGGGGGACGGATCCTTCACCTGGATCTGGATACGGGGGTCTGGATCTTGGATCTAGATGTGTGGATCCGGCTTCTGGATCACGAAATCCTTGTCTTTTAGAGCTGATTCGTGAATAAAGCTGAAGTTGTAGAGTTAGAGAAAAGGGGGTCAGTATCAACTCAGGCGACCTCACACCTTGTTTATGGAAATGCATGAGCCCTCTCTCCATGCTACGATCAATGACCTCCAAACATCACACAAGGTGCTTTTGCCATGTCCCCATAGCACCACTGGGATCTACCTGTCTGTTCAATCATATCATGTTTAGATGACTGAGCAATTGTTTGACTGTTTAACCTTCAGATGCACGTTGAAAGACCAAATAATGTACCAGCATCTGTTTGTTACTAACTCCATGTCCTACAACAAGAAAAGCTCCAATTGGTACTATATCATTGAACAACAGTGGCTTGGAATCCAACGTCTACAAACCTGAGGCTCGGCACCAGGAAAACGGTGTTGACTAACAACAGGATGAGACAACAATTTCTCATATGAAAGTTTTGACTAGTTTGTTGGACATGGTGGTTGAACTTTGCCTCGTTCAAAGCCGAGGCACACATGTTACATGGAATACATAACTGGGACTTCTGACTGGGTTCTCCCCCCCCCCCCCCCCCCCCCCCCCCCCCCC
>SZWC01001305.1:128528-153151 GCA_023375785.1 Penium margaritaceum | reverse complement strand
GCTTGGAGCCGCAGTGCTTGGAATGGCACCACTTGGAGCCGCAGCACTTGGAGCGGCACCGTTTGGAGCCGCAGAACTTGTAGCTGCAGCTGCTGACACATGATGACGGGTCAAAGGTGGCGCTTCTACACATTGCTGAGGACGTGCGGCAGCACCCACGCTAAGGAGGGCCAGTCCACTGAGGCTGTGAGGCGCTGTCGAGGAGCCATCGGCCATTGTTGTCCTTGAAAACGTGATGAGATGGAGATTGCACCGGTGGTCACACGTTACAGCTTGTAGTAGCTGTACCTGTGTTTGAGGATCCGTCCTGTTTGCCAAGGGGTCGCGTGAACCAGTGACCCGACCCGGCAAACGGTCATCTCGGCTTTGTGCCGCGCCGCGCGACCGAGGCGCGCGGCGGCGGCACGACGTTGCAACGTTAGAGGCGCCAGCGAAGGTACCGCCATTTCTAGGTCGTTTCTGCCTGCTACGTGTCAAATGACAGCAGAATTGCATGACGTAGCTGGTTCGAAAGTGCTTTCATATTAAACTAATACAGTTCGTACTACGCTGCTGCCGATTACATGATGCCATCCTTTTTGGCGGAAAAAGTGCAGCTTTTCTTTCGTTTGGTTTCATGTGCGAATGTTTCTCCACACCTGTTGCAACTCATCTCCACTGCTCAGTTCCTTTGTGACCCAACCCATAGAGACAAATGCATGAAATTCCTGCAATACAGGTAAGAACGTGTCAGACTAAAAATCGGAAGGTTCTTGATCTCAATTAATGTGCCCCACAAAGTGGACACTGCCATACGGCGCATATTCATTGGCTGCAAAATCAGTGTTGGTAATAGCATTTGTGTGGTCTGATTTTGCGCAAGTGTTTTGTCGTGCAAACCAAGACAATGCAGACACTCTGTTCGTGAGTAAAACAGAACATGCAGGTCCTGCGCGTGCGGCCCGGGCCGCACGCGCAGGGCCGGCGGCCAGTATCTGTCAAGTACCAGCAGAAATTCAGCGCAATCGTCGGGGGAGCGGCGTGGCGTTATTGGGCGCACCGCGCAGTTAGTGGCGACGTACATCACATGCCGTACGGTACGAGAATCTCGTACCGTCTCAAGGTGTCATCCAGGCTGTCTCAGTCTCGTCTCGTCTCGAACGAGACTGGCGAGATTATCCCAATTCTGTGCGATACGAGACCACGAGACGAGACATTTTCGAGACATTCGAGATCGAGACTGGTCTCGATCCCAATTCAACAGCATTACCCAGATGCCACCGGGACTCTCTGCTGTGTTTTCTACGTCTTGCAGGCGTCTTTCGGCGGACTGGCCATGAGGCCTATTTGCATGCTTTTACACTGTATGTCCTCTGTCTGTTGATGGATGCATGCATGTGACCAGTCGTAGCGTCCGTCTTTTGATTTTGCACGTCTAGGTTCAGACAGCTTAGCATTCGGACATGTGTGCGCAGAGTTACGGCCAAAACAGTTGTTTTGGGCCGGTTTTAGGACAGCTTTTGGACTGCCGCGTGCGACACCCGCCGTGCGCCGCGGCAGGTATTTATGCCATGGACCTGTCATTTGTCATTTCTCTCTGCATATGCTATATTGAAGCATTGTGACACTGTGCCTTGTGTCTCCTAGCCAAACCCTTGCCGTTGTGTGTACGACCTGTGACTGTCGTCACCGTCTGACCAGGCACTGACGCCCGGTCAGCGGCTGTGTTGCTAGGAAGCTTGTACGCACTTTCTCATGGTATCAGAGCGTTTTTTTCACTGGTGTTCTATCCCCGGAATACCAGTGGTTGCTTCACCGTCGCCTGTGTCACGTGGGCTCCGACACCGTGTCGAAGCTCATTCGGACACAGCCTGCTCTCGGTCTTGACGTGGCTTCTTTCGAGAAGCCACCCAAGACCGACTGTGTTTTTTGCGCTCAGGGGAAGATGCACCGGTGCACTTACCCTGATTCGCGTTCCCGAGCACTGAGGCCTCTCGAGTTGGTCCACTCGGACCTGCTCGGTCCTCTCCCGGTCGAGTCCCTGTCCGAGAGGGGCCAATATGTTCTGATGCTGACTGATGACTTCACCCAGATGCGGTGGGTCTACAGTTTGCGTCAGAAGATCGACGCCGCCCTTGAGGTTCGGCTCTGGCTCATGATGGCTGAGCGTCAGTCCCGCCACACGCTACATACTTTTCACTCGGATCGCGGCGGCGAGTTCCTCGGTGAGATGGACTCCTTCTTTGTTGAGCACGGCATTTTTCACCAGATCTCCGCTCCTGCTACCTTACAGTAGAATGGTGTATCTGAGCGCTGGAACCGCACCATGGAGGATGCGGTTCGCGCCATGCGGTCTGAGTGCGGTCTCCCGGAGTCCTTTGCCTTTGAGGGTTTCGCCTACATGACTTGGGTCTGGAACCGCCTCCCGCATGGTCCGGTTCCGGATCATGTTACACCGTACGAGCTTTGGTTTGGCCACCGTGCTGATCTTCGTCTCGCTCGCGTCTGGGGTTCCCTGGCCTCCGTGTGGTACACCGAGGACCAGCAAGGGTCCAAGGTCTCCCCTCGGGGTCGCTTGTGTGCCTTCATTGGCATCTCCCCGCGGTCGAAGGCCTGGCGCTTTTGGGACCCCACTCGCCGTCGTGTCATTGAGTCCCGTGACGAGCTGTTTTTTTAGTCACTCACATACCGTGATCTGACTTCGATCACAGCCCTCTGTGCAGCTCATGTCCCTTCCTGTGAGGGTCCTCGGCGGATGGGGGAGACTTCTCCGCCAGCGACCATTCCTCGTCAGGCTGATGTGTCCGCTCGAGTCCCCTCTCGGTCTGCAGCACTTGATGACCCGGCTATCATTGCCGTTGACCCAGAGATCCCGCCTGTTCAGCCTGTTTCACACCCCACAGGTACCGCTGCTCTCACGCCTCCTCCTGCACCATCACCTGTGTCTACCGACACCCCTGCCTGTGTCCCTACGTCGGCTGACACTCCGGTCTCAGTGTCCGGGCCAGCCTTGCCTGCTGTCACACCCAGCTCTGTGTCCCCCACACACGCATCTCCTCGCACGGCATCTCCGGCTGCCTCGTCTCAGCCCTTACCAGCTGTGGTCGTACCTGTCCCTGTGGTCGTACCTGTTCCTGAGCCTGAGGTGCGCCCCTCGACCTCCGGTTACTCCCGTGAGCCCGGTGGCCGCCTTCGACCACTGGATTCCGGAGCTCAGCGAGCGTCGGGTCACGGACCCAGGCGTTCCTTTCGCAGCATCGCGAGCGGTGATCCAGGCACAAAGGCCTTAGGCCTGAGTGTCCGCACTGAGCTTTNACCAGCTGTGGTCGTACCTGTCCCTGTGGTCGTACCTGTTCCTGAGCCTGAGGTGCGCCCCTCGACCTCCGGTTACTCCCGTGAGCCCGGTGGCCGCCTTCGACCACTGGATTCCGGAGCTCAGCGAGCGTCGGGTCCCGGACCCAGGCGTTCCTTTCGCAGCATCGCGAGCGGTGATCCAAGCACAAAGGCGTTAGGCTTGATTGTCCGCACTGAGCTTTCACAGGTACACCCAGCGTGCCCCATAGGGCACGACCTGGTCACTCACGAGTTCCATATCGCCTGTGACGCAGTAGCTGATCTCGTAGCCGTCAGGCCTTACACTGAGGCGTGTGCACTTGCCACGCAGAGTTCCCCCTCCATGGCGCCTGATCCGGGCACATAGAGGGAGGCTTTCTCATCGCAGGATGCTGATGCTTGGCAAGCTGCTTTCGAGGATGAGCTTCACGCTATCCGAGAGCACAGAGTCTACGAGTTGGTCGACCTTCCCCCTGGGAGGAAGGCGATTCAGGTCAAGTGGGTCTTTCGCAAGAAGGTGAAGCCGGATGGCTCACTGGAATGCTACAAGGCCCGCTTGGTCGTCAAGGGGTACTCCAGATTAAGGGAGTTGATTATACTGACACCTTTGCCCCTGTCTGCCGCATGACCTCAGCTCGAGCTCTGTTCGGTGTAGTGGCTCAGCATGACTGGGAACTGCACCAGATGGATGTGAACAACGCGTTCCTTCATGGCTCTCTAGACGAGGAGATCTACGTGGCTCAGCCACCAGGCTTTGAGGATGGTAACAAGGTCTGGCGCTTGCGCAAGTCCTTGTATGGCCTCTAGCAGTCTCCACGGTGTTGGAACCGGGAGATCACTGGCACCTCGACTCACGCTTGATACGTACAGAGTGAGGCAGACCCCTCGCTCTTCATCCAACCGACACACGAGCGGTTCATCGCCATCCTGGTCTATGTTGATGACCTTGTGATTGCGTCTCCATCCTTGGAGGCCGTGAAGGAGGCCAAGGTTATCCTGCAGATTGCCTACAGGATGAAGGACCTCGGTCCTACATCAGTGTTTCTTGGTATGGAGATCGTGCGAGATCGCAGACATCGGACACTGTTGCTGCATCAAGCTCGATAGACACGAGTCGTGTGGGAGCGTTTCAGCAATCTCCTTGGTGCAGTGTCCACCGCTTCCACATCCCTCACACCTGATGGGCAGGATGCCCTGAAGGTGGATGATCTTACATAGCTGGGGGAGACAGTGGACGTGACCTTGTACCTCCGTCTTATCGGATCTCTGATGTACCTGGCCACCACCACGCGTCCTGACATCGCGTTCGCCGTCAATCTCCTCGCTCAGTTCGCGCAGGCTCCACGTGCGAGAGCCCTTCATGCGGCTGTGCGAGTGGTACGCTACGTGGTCTCCACGCCGTACCTCGGACTCTGCTTTCGTCGGCAGTGTTCGGTGGTCCTTGACGGCTACACTGACAGTGACTGGGCTTGGAGCCCTGATGGGCGTAGTCGTGCTGGCTATATGTTTCTGCTTAGTGGTACCGCTTTGTCTTGGCAAAGCGGGAAGCAAGGCTGTATCCCACATAGCTCGTTGGAGGCAGAGTATGTGGCTTTGGGCGCAGGGGCTGCTGAGGCAGTATGGCTGCAGTGCTTGTTTCTTGAGCTTGGGTAGTCAGTACACGCCATTGTGTTGCGTTGCGACAACCAGAGTGCTCTCGCCATTGCGGAGAACTCTGGTGTTTTTCATGCTTGCACAAAGCACATTGCGGTTAAGCATCACTTCGTTCGTGATCTGGTGGAGGGACGCGTGATCTCCATCATGTGGATTGGCACTGACTTGTAGCGTGCTGATTTCTTAACGAAGGCACTTGCTCACGAAAAGTTCCTGGTGGCCATTCGTTCTGTTGGGCTTCGTCCCGTGCGTGAGAGTGGTTGAGTGTGGGATGTGCGTTGGCGTCTTATCTGTCTGTGTCACCCACTATTGTGGTTGCACCAGTGCTGCACGCGTATGGACATGCGTACCATCGGGTCATGGGGGAGTGTTGTGTTTTGTGCCTTCCTGTACAGTTTACTGTGACCACTCGGCCTTGTCCATACTCGTGCAGATCCTTGCGGCAGGCGGCCCTGGTGACACCGGCGTGACGAAAGGCGGCGGAGTACCAGCTTGGAGCTGACCGACCACTGTTCCAGAGCCCTAGATGCCACCGGGACTCTCTGCTGTGTTTTCTACGTCTTGCAGGCGTCTTTCAGCGGACTGGCCATGAGGCCTATTTGCATGTTTTTACACTGTATGTCCTCTGTCTGTCAATGGATGCATGCATGTGACCAGTCATAGCATCCGCCTTTTGATTCTGCACCTCTAGGTTCAGACGGCTTAGTATTCAGACATGTGTGCGCAAAGTTACGGCCAAAACAGTTGTTTTGGGCCGGTTTTAGGACAGCTTTTGGACTGCCACGTGTGACACCCGCCGTGCGCCGCGGCAGGTATTCATGCCATGGACCTGACATTTGTCATTTCTCTCTGCATATGCTATATTGAAGCATTCTGACAATGTGCCTAGTGTCTCCTAGCCAAACCCTTGCCGTTGTGTGTACGACCTGTGACTGTCGTCACCGTCTGACCAGGCACTGACGCCCGGTCAGCGGCTGTGTTGCTAGGAAGCTTCTACGCACTTTCTCACATGGACACAGCCGTGTGGTCATAATAAGATGTACAAACAGACGGGGACTTCTCACATGAGAAAACTCTCCCATGACCTGATGATACGCTTCTTCACAGGCGCGCATAACTCACACATGTGCGGACCGAGATGCTCAACAGTCCAAGGGGCAAAGCTAGACATGACGAATGGCCACCATGAACATTTTGCTTGGGAGTGCCTTGGTTAGGAAGTCAGCTTGCTGTATTCCCGTGTCGACTGAGATGACGGAGAACAACTATTGCTCCAGAAGATCACACACTTGTTGGTTATGGTCGTGACACACGCAAGTGCCCTCTTGTCTCTCCTCACACACCCACGTCATCACTGCAGGTGATTAAGCTGGACTGAGGCTCTCTGGTGCAAGACTGTGACGCAGCATGAAGCGCACAGTGGTGGTGCATCCATCAAGCTGCCGAGTGGTGGCCACAGCACCAACCTTGTTAAGAGCCTTTCTTTAGTGATGACTTTACATGCCATAATGGGGGATACTTTTTGTAGGATTGCATGCTTGTGGCTTGGTTGAATTGTCACACACTTGCATGCCTTTAGAGTGGTAAACGGGGTTGCCGATCCTTTGGGAGCACATGTCCGGTCTGTACCGGCGTGTGAGAAATCGCCTGGAGCTCGTTTGCTCTAGGGTCAGGTTCGATCCCTGGGTGGCGTCCGGGACCCACGTCGAGTGACTCGCGTGGGTGGCCTGGTCAACCGGCACTTACAACCTCGCTCACTTGTGACTCACTAACTTGTTCTGTCATTCATCATTGTGTCAAAGTGAGCTTGCCCCCGATCCATGGTGTCATCCGGTCACTCGCTTGCTTGCTTGTTTGCATGCTTGCCTAAAAGCCGCAACTACCTACTGGTATCAGAACAGGAGGACCCACTCCTCCTCGCGACAATCCTGAGACCTCGTCGGGCCACTTACGTGTGGCGGGTGATCCCACACAAGCAACCACTTGCGACTGTCATGGGTAGAGGCCACAGCATCGACTACTGCGCCCTGCAACTTCAGACGCTGCGCCCACGTGGTTTGAGGTGCTTTCCTCTCGTACACGGGACCTGCACATCTTCACCGCCACCCTCTCGCACTCCGCTGAGCTTCGGCCTCAACACGTCCGACGGTGCTGCCACGTGGCCGCACCGACTGCAGCTGCTGTCTCTCGGCAAACGCACGTGCACATTCTCCACAGTAGCACACCTTGCTCCCGTGGTTCACGAGGAGCGCTGCTCTCGTGCGTTGGACTGGCGCAGCTTCACTGCCGTTCTCAAGAACTCCGCGGACTCTCAGCTTCTGCACGCACATAGGTACCGGCACGTGGCAGCGCCGACCGCCGCACCTATCTCCCGTCGGCCGTTCGTGCACTCCTCTCACTCCGCCGAGCTTCGGCCTCCGCACGTCAGACGGTGCTGCCACGTGGCGGCACCGACTGCAGCTGCTGCCTCTCACCAGCCGCACCTGCACATTCTCCACAGTAGCACACCTCGCTCCCGTGGTTCACGAGGAGCGCTACTCTTGTGCGTTGGACTGGCACATCACCACTGCCGTCCCCACACACTTCACCGCCGCCCCCGTCTACGTCATCAGTCGTGCAGCTGCCGACACACCTGCTATAGCCGTACCAAACGAAGCCCGCCCCCGTGCACCCCTTATCACCTCAGGCTGCCCTTCCGGTAGCCAAGTGCTTGTCGCACTGGCGTCTCCTCCCGAAACCGAGCCAATCCCCACGTCTCCCACGGCGCAGAACGAGCAGCTGAATGTCAGTCCGCCGCCGACGACTCCCCGACGGCGCGAGACGAGCCAGTTACGGCGTCGGCGCGTGACCACAAAACTCTTCACTCACAGGTAAGCCCACCCTTAGCCCATAGGACGCGCCAGCAGCGTAGACGTGCTGTTGCTCGTGGCACAACATTGTCCTCCGCGGCAGCAGCATCAGGAGCTCCGCCTTCTTGCCGTGCCGCNAAACCGAGCCAATCCCCACGTCTCCCACGGCGCAGAACGAGCAGCTGAATGTCAGTCCGCCGCCGACGACTCCCCGACGGCGCGAGACGAGCCAGTTACGGCGTCGGCGCGTGACCACAAAACTCTTCACTCACAGGTAAGCCCACCCTTAGCCCATAGGACGCGCCAGCAGCGTAGACGTGCTGTTGCTCGTGGCACAACATTGTCCTCCGCGGCAGCAGCATCAGGAGCTCCGCCTTCTTGCCGTGCCGCATCCCTCGGTGCATCAGCTACAGAGTCTGCATCTTCTCCATCTCCTGATATTCTGACTTTCCTGCAGGCTGCGCTTGTGTCCAGTGCCGCTGTTGCATCTACCTTTGCAGCCACTGCACGTGCCACACGTGCACCAGCTAGCACTGCCACTGGCAGGGCTATTGAGACCTACACATTGGCTGCCGTTGATCAGGGACCCTTGGCAGATGGTGCTGTCAACGTAGTGACCCAGATTGCTGTTACAGCAGATGCCGTCGCATCAGCACCAGCTGCAGCTGCCATTGCCCTCTCCAGCGCTGTTGATTCCATCAACACCTCCACCTCACAAGCATCATCCTTGCCCTCCGCTTCATCTTCGGTGACTCGTCATATTCAGCTGCTGGTCGCGACCACTGCAGCTATCTCCACACTGTCAGCTGCAGCGTTGACAGGGATAGCCTGTCTCATCGTCTCCGCATCAGCCACTGCCAAAATTGTTACCTCCTCAGTTGCAGCAGCTCCTCCACCATTGTTCTCACTGTGCCACTGTGCTTGGTGAGCTTGGTCTTTCCCTCTTCTCCTGTTCTCTCTCTGTTGGTGTGTTTGTGCGACCAGGTTGTTGCCTTACAGCAGACTGCCAACACACCTATTGCACGTTTCCCACGCCCACTGGGGCTGGGGAAACTCTGCCAAATTTTTCTCCTTCTGGCAGAGTCGCATCACTGGCAACATGCCAGTTGACGACAATCAATACGCAGCCTTGCACGCTGAGTTCCAGCGCGAGCGTACTGCCCTACAGGCTGCGTTCACTGCTCAGCGCGCTGCCGAGGAAAAGCTGCGTGTTGAGCAGGCTGACCAAGAAACCTTCGCAGACTACATTGCTGATTTGGTCCTTAACGGCCTCCAACCCACCTTGCGCGGCACACCGTCTGCTGGCATTGCTGCAGCATTGTCCACTTCACCCGCTTCCGCATCCACCGCCGCTAGCTCATCCTCTCCTGATCCTCTTGCTGTCGCCGCTGCCGTCGGCGCAGCCGCAGCTAAAGCACTTGTCCCATCAGTGCAGCGCAAGCCTGACTTCGACTCTAACCCACCTCACTTCACCTCTAACCTTACTTTACATTCTTGGGAGGTTCGGTTCAGTGCCTGGGCGCAGGGGGAGCAACTCTTGGAATACTACCATGAGCCCAATCCCTCTGCCGACCTGCCCTTCGTGCTTGTTGAGTCTGAGTCTGCCCGCGCTGTCCGTGCCCTCATTCGTGGCGGGCTCGATGATCTCATAGACGAAATCGGGTCCTACAACGCGGACACTGCGCGTCGCACCCCTGCTGATCCAGTTGGTGCCTATGCACTGATCAAGCGAAGCACGACAGTGACTGGCCATGTTGCTCAGAGTGTACTCACTGTCCAGTTCAACACGCTCTCCATGCATGCTGACGAGACTATTGACGCATCCTGGGCTCGCAGTCTGCGATTGCTACACGACCTTGGTAAGGCCGTCCCTGGAAAACTTCCTGCTATTCTTTCTATCGTCAACGGCCTCATCCCCGAACTAAGTGACATATTCAAGGAGGTGAAGGCAACTGAGCTTGAGCGTCTGGTTGCCATCCCCATCCCAGCAGACGCGCCCCCTGGCATTGGTGCCTTGTGGGAGTTCACCTCCTAGCGTCTAACAGACTGGTGGAGCTCGCTGCACAGCAAACACATTCACCGCGCCACCTTTGCAGCTATTACCATCGCCATCCCTTCTTCCTCCTCCTCTGCTCCTACGTCATCGTCTACCACTTCCACCATGACAGCCACGTCTCTTGCTTCACTAGAGGGTGGACGGGGTGGAGGAGGTGGTAAGGGCAAGGGCCGAGGGGGTGCCTCAGGGAGTGGTGGTCACGGCAGGGGTGGCAAGGGTCGTGGCTTTGATGATGCTACATCTTCATCTCCCTCCTCCAGCACTGTCACGTGCTGGAACTGCGGTGCCACTGGTCATGCGGCACCCATGTGCCCCGCGCCTCCTGATGATGCCCGCCTTGCCTCAGCCATGTGAGCGCATTGGGCCCGCTCCACAGGGTCAGGTGGAGGTTCCGCTCGATCCTCCACCTCCACTGCGACCAACAGACCCACTTCGTCCTCCTCCTCGTTAGCTGCTGCCTACAGTACTGCCCTGATTCCATCGACTCCACCCACTCCCTGGGGGTGGCCTCCTAGACCTGGCGGTCCAGTCTACTTCGGGCCTCCGTCCGGGTTCTACTCTCCTCCATCGTGGGTGTCGTCCACCTACCCTGCTCAGCACCCCTCCTCTGGCGTTGTCATCACTGGCCCGTCAGATGACGCCCGCCAGCTGGACTCCGCCCTCTCTCATGCCGTCCATATGCGACACCTCCGTGATCAGGGAGGTGAGAGTGTGCGTTCGTCTGTTGGGGCACTTGCGTGTGATGGTGATTCCTCTCTCCGTGGCCCGTCACCTGGTCATGTTTAGGGTTGTTACCCAGTCGATGTTCCATGGATTGAGCAGTGACAGTCTCACAGTCTACCTCGTTGTCTTGCTGCATGCGATCAGCGCCTTCTTCCTCGCTCTGCCATCGCCTCTGTGAGTCGTGACCCTCCGTCTGTCCGCGTGACGGGTGGCTTCTGGATCCTTGATTCAGGGGCCACCTACCACATGACCTCTTGTTATTCCTCGTTCGTTTCTCTGGGTCCCGTTGGCTCTGTCCGCTTTGTCCGCACTGGCAGTGGTCAGCTCTTACCTGTCTAGGGCGTTGGTGTTGTCCGCTTTGTTGGCCCGGGGGGGGGGAGCTCTTCCTGCCCGATATTTTGTACGTGCCCACTCTTGAGCTCAGTCTGCTGTCACGACTCTCGACGATAAGCGCTTGGATTTCTCCTCCAGTCACGGCATTGCATCTGTGTTGCATCGCACCCCCGGCCGTGTCCTGCTGCGTGGCACTCGCTGTGATCACTTGTATCGTGTTCCATCGTTTGCACCCCACCCAGACACGACTGCACTTGTTCATGTGGCATTCTCCCTCACTCCGGGACATGCACAGTTGCTTCATCGCCGTCTCTGTCACATTCATACCGCTGTAGTTGACAGCTTGCTCCGGGAAAAGCCTGCTCATGGCCTTGACGCCAACACTTTTTCTGCACCTTGTCCAATTGACTGTCTTGACTGTGCTCAGGGAAAAATGCACCGTTCCCCTTTTTCCACCTCTGAGTCTCACACGTCTCACCCTCTTGACCTCTTGCATGCGGATGTCATGGGACCCCTCGCCCATGACGCCCTTGGGGGGGGGGTGGCCGCTATGTGCTGTGTCTCACTGATGAATTCTCTCGCATGCGCTGGGTCTTTGCCCTTCAGCAAAGGAGTGATGTCTGCCCCACGCTCGAGTCTTGGTTGCCTCAGGCCGAACTGGCATGTGGTCATTGTCTGAAAGTCTTTCGTTGTGACCGCGGTGGGGAATTCATGGGTCCTACTGCCCGTTTCTTGATGTCTCGTGGGATGTGTATGGAACCTTCGGCCCAATACACACCCGAGCAAAACGGCGTATCTGAACGCTGGAACCGCACCCTTGCTGACAGTGTACGCACTCTTCTCAGTGATTCCTCTCTCTCCCACGTCTTTTCCTTCGAGGCCATGTCCTACATGACCTGGATGTGGAACCGAGTTCCTCACGGTCCACTCCCTCGTCACGTCACCCCCTTTGAGCGTTGGTACGGCCGTCATGCTGACCTCCGCCTCGCTTGTGTTTGGGGTTGTGTCGCTGCCGTCTGGCTGTCCGAAGATGTCCACGACAGCAACCTAAGCCCTCGCGCTCATTTTTGTACTTTCCTTGGTGTCTCGACCATGTCAAAAGCATGGCGCTTCTGGGACTCTGATCGCTCTCGCGTCGTTGAATCCCGTGATGCCCTGTTCTTCGAGGATGTCTTTCCTCGTGACTTGTCACATGTCCCTCCTCCTTCCTCTCTCTCCTCGCTACGTCGGCTTGGGGGGGGTGTGTCTATTCCAGCCTCCGATCTCCGAGCATCCTCCTCTCCCTCTCATACGGCAGTCCCTACTATTCCCACCGCGGACAGTGAGAACGAGGACGCCTCCTCGGAGGAGTCCTCGTCCTCCCCTTCTGAGATTGCTGATTCCATGTCGTCCCAGCTGCCCGCCGGCAGTCCCGAGTCATCCCACTCGACACCCCCTCACACGCAGTCCCCTGTCCATTCCACTCCAGCCTTGACTCATGAGTCAGAGTCTTCGCCGGTGGTTGACGCTATTGACGGTGAAGCACCCTTGAATGCGATTCCCGGGCCTGAGCCCTACAATCGTGGGGGGAGGCTGCGTGCTCTCCCCTCTTCTCACTCAGCTCAGCCCTCACAGTCCTCCCGTGGGCGCTCACACTCCTCTGGGACGCCTGCTAAGCCTATCTCTGAGTTCACTCAGCGGGTCACGCGCTCCAGCGCCTCGTCCTCCACAGCTTGCCCCTCGCTACAACCCACCGGTCTTGATGCTCTTGGCCTGTCTGTGAGCATCGTGTATCCCAACTCAGCACCCGGCTATGCTCTCATCGTGCATGAGTTTCATAGTGCTCTTGATTCCTCTGTCGTTGGGTACATTGCCGCATGCTTCGCGGCCTCGGGCCTCCCCACTCTCCCTCCTGAGCTGACCACTGTCCGCCAGGCTCGCGAGGCAGGTGACGCTGACCTCTGGGAGAAGTCCATGTGGGAGGAGCTCGCGGCCCTCAAGGAGCATGGGGTCTTTGAGCTCGTTGACCTCCCTACAGGCCGCAAGGCAGTCTCTGCCCGATGGGTACTTTGGCGCAAGCTGAAGCCCAATGGGAGTGTCGACCGGTACAAGGCTCGACTCACTGCTAAGGCTTCTTCTAGATCCTTGGGATTGACTTTGATGAGACCTTTGCACCGGTCGGGAGGTACACCACTGCTCGAGCACTGCTGAGTCTCGTCGCCCAGCACGACTGGGAACTGGAGCATATGGATGTCAACAATGCTTTCCTACGTGGGAAGCTTGAGGAGGAAATCTACATGGTCCAGCCACCGGGGTTCACCGATGGCACAAACAAGGTCTGGCAACTGCGCAAGGCCCTCTACGGGCTCAAGCAGTCACCGTGTTGTTGGAATATCAAGATCTCATCCACCCTTGAGCGTGGAGGTTACCGTCGCAGCACGGTCAATCCCACACTCTTCTTGAGTACCCCCTCAGAGCCATTTGTGGCCATCCTCGTCTACGTCGATGATCTGCTCATTGCCTCCCCCAACCCCGCTGCTGTCCAGTCAGTGAAGAACTTATTGTAGTTTGTGTACAAAATGAAGGACCTGGGTCCTGCGCGGGTGTTCCTGGATATGGAGCTTGAGCACGATCGCCAACGTTGCACCCTGCACGTGCACCAGGCAGCGTACATCCGCACACTGGGGGAGCGCTTTATACCCCTACTTGCTGACGTCCCCACTGCATCCACACTGATGACTCTAGTAGGTCAGCGTCTGCTAAAGTCACTCGATTCAGCACAGCTGGGGGAGATTGTTGATGTCACCAACTATCTCAGTATGGTTGGCTCCCTCATGTACCTCGCTATCACCACTCGGGCTGACGTGGCCTTCTCGGTCAACTTTCTTGCCCAGTTCTCCCAACAGCCTCGCCAGAAACATCTCGAGGCAGCACTGCGTGTGGTCTGCTACGCACTGTCCACCGCACGGTTGGGATTGTGCTATCGTGCACAGCCCTTTGTGGTGGTAGACGAATACACAGACAGTGACTGGGTACATGACACGGATGCCCGCAGTCGCACTGGCTACATTTTTCTTGTCGGTGGGAGTGCTGTTTCTTGGAAAAGTGGTAAACAGGGCTGTGTTGCTCGAAGCTCGAGTGAGGCCGAGAACGTGGCACTTGGCGCAGGTACGTGTGCAAGTGTGTGGCTATCCCGTTTGTTGCAACAACTGCGTATTCCCATCCGCTGCATCACTCTTTGCTGTGCAAACCGGAGTGCAAAGGCAATTGCCGAGCACGATGGCATGCATCATTCTCGTAAAAAGCACATCAACATCGAGCATCACTTTGTACGTGAGCGCATTGCTGCTAGAGAAGTTCAAGTGGTCTGGGTCAACACTCGTCGGCAGCGTGCAGACTTCCTTACCAAAGCTCTCAACAGTGGCATGTTCAAAGGAATTGTGCATGCTGTTGGTCTGCTGCACTCAGGTGATGCCCCTGGTTGACGTGAGTTTTGTACGTCTCGCTGTCTTGTGACGTGCTCCCTCTCCGTGCGTGTGTTGGCTGTTCGTCTGTGGGTCATGGGGGAGTGTTGGTTATGGTTGTGACACACGCAAGCACCCTCTTGTCTCTCCTCACACACCCACGTCATCACTGCAAGTGATTAAGCTGGACTGAGGCTCTCTGGTGCAAGACTCTGACGCAGCATGAAGCGCACAATGGTGGTGCATCCATCAAGCTGCCAAGTGGTGGCCAAAGCACCAACCTTGTTACGAGCCTTTTCTTAGTGATGACTTTACATGCCATAATGGGGGATACGTTTTGTAGGATTGCATGCCTGTGGCTTGGTTTAATTGTCACACACTTGCATGCCCTTAGAGTGGTGAATGGGGTTGCTGATCCTTTGGGAGCACACGTCCGGTCTGTACCGGCGTGTGAGAAATCGCCTGGAGCTCGTTCACTCTAGGGTTAGGTTCGATCCCTGGGTGGCGTGTGGGCCCCACGTCGAGTGACTCACGTGGGTGGTCCGGTCAACCGGCACTTACCACCTTGCTTACTTGTGACTCACTAACTTGTTCTGTCATTCATATTGTGTCAAAGTGAGCTTGCCCTCAATCCATGGTGTCATCCGGTCGCTCGCTCGCTTGCTTGTTTGCATGCTTGCTTAATAGCCGCAGCTACCTATAACACTAAGTCATGCTTAACAATGTGCTTCGTGCATACATGAGATACACCAGAGTTCTTTACAATGCCAAGAGCACTCTGGTTGTCATGACGCAGAAGGAAGCAAGGCACCAGCTGACCCAACTCACAAAACAAACGCTATAGCCTTACCGCCTCGGCAACCCCAGTCCCTAGGGTAACATACTCAACCTCTGGTGAGCTAGGTGCGATACAAGCCAGCTTAGCAGGAACATGTACGCAGTCAAATTTCACCCATCAAGACTCCACGTCAAGTCAGTGTCTGTGTAGCTGTCGACTTTCACCGAACATTGCCATCGAAAGCAGAGTTTGAGATACGGCATGGAAACCATAGAGCACACTACTCATTGAGCCGCGTGAAGGGCTCTCGCTCGAGGACACTGCTACAACTGCCTGAGGAGGTTGACGGCAAAGGCGATGTTGGATTGTGTGGTAGTGGTGAAGTACACTAGAGAGCCAATGAGGCGAAAGCATAGGGTCACATCCACTTTCTCCCCAAGCTCTGCTGGATCATGCACCTTGAGAGCATTATGTCCGTCAAGTGTGATGGGGCTGGAAGCTGTAGGAACTGTACGAAGGAGGTTATCAAATCGCTACCGAACAACGAGACCTAGCCTGCCTCATGCAGCAAGAGTGTCTGCCACCAATAATAATGTACAATTTGCAACCCAAGAGGACATATGTAACATCGGGGTCCTTCATCATGTGCGCGATCTGAAGGACTATCTTGGCATCCTTCACGGCCTCCATCGGAGGAGACACAATGAAGAGGTCATCCATGTAGACGAGGTTGGAAGCCCTGAGCTATACATCTCTCTGCATTTATCGACACATGTCAGTGTGCCAGTGATCTCTTGGTACCATCACCAGGCTGACATCTTCAGGCTGTAGAATACTCTCCATAAGGTCAAGACCTGGCCAATGACTTCAATGCCTAGTGGCTGTCCCATGTAGATCTGCTCCTTTTGACGAGTCGTTCACGTCCATCTGGTGCAGCTCCCAATCATGGTGAGCAACAACCAAGAACAAGGCGCGAGTGATGGTCATTTGGCTACCAGGTGCAAACGTGTCAGTGACATCCACACCCTCAACCGATTTTAACTCTTTGGCTGTCAAGCGGACCTTAAAGCAATCCAGTGTGCCATCAGGCTTCACCTGCGTGCGAAAGACCCACTTGCCCTATGCAGACTTCCATTCATGCAGGATGTCGACAAGCTCATAGGTACTATGCTCATGGATGGCTCTCAGCTCATCGTCACAAGTAGTCCACCACAGATCTACATCATCATCTGAGAGTCCCTCCTTGAATGTGCTTGGATCAGGCGTCATCAAGCGAGTACTCAGGGGAGCCAAAACGCACGCTTACGGACTCAGTCTGACCTCAATTGTATCAGCTGCAACATCACAAGTGTTTGAAAACTCACGTGAGACCAACTCGTGGCCGACAAGGCATATTGGATGTACCTTAGCATAGTCTACCTGGACCCTTAGGCCAAGGGCCTTCGTGCCAGGCTCACCACCTTGAACTCTGCGTGTCCGGCGTCTAGGCGCTAAGTTAGCAATCCTCTGAGCCCAAGAGGCCTGATGCTGAGGTGCTCACCTTAGGCTGCTTAGCACAATGGCACGTGTGTCAAGAGCAATCAAAATGGCAGAGTCAGTGGAGTGCTCAACAGTGAGATCCATCCTGGTGGATGCACGAACAGAGAGCACGCTGAGCTCTAGAGATGGGACAAAGAGCATATTGACAATGTACAAGGAACGAGATGGATTATCAAACCGCACAAACCCAACTCTTTGCACATGCAATGATTGACCAGACCCTATTCGAACGGACTGGATGAACGCAACAGGACAAAGCACAATGAAGTCACTACGACGACAAGCCATGTGATGAATGGTACCAGAGTCAATGATCCAGGTGCCACTCTGCTCACGACCAGTCGTTAGCACTGAAGAACATTCCACAAAACATTGTGCATGTACTCGACGTATAGGAGAGGACTCAAGACAACGACAAATAGTAGTGATGTTTGACTCTTCAACCTTGTCGGTACTGTCAGGTCCATCCTGATCACAAGCCAAATGAGCTCCTCCAAAAAAACCATCGTGGGCAACAAAAACAGTAAGACAAGCTCACTAGGGGCCATTCGACTATGAAAACACACTAAAACCTCCTTGAGTACAAGCGCCTGCAGCTGTCAAAGTTTCACAATCATGCAAGGTCAAGACCATCGTTGCTGCATGTTGAAGTGGATGTGTATGTGAAAATCGTGGTCGTGGTACGATCCGTCTGTGTGTCTTTGGAGGACATCCGCTGCACGTGCGTTGCCTAGAGGCCGTGCATGAGGCCTATCAAGAGGCTGCTCGCACTCCGTGTAGCGGTGAGTACCTCCATTGTTGTAAGTGCGGAAAGAACATGCAGTGCCATTGCTCTTCAGCTTGTGCTACTGCTTTTTTCCCTTGCAATATTGCCTTTTCTCCTTCTTTCCCTATGCGGCCGTTCCATAGCCTACCCCGAGTGGCCAGAAGTCCACTCATGGTAGAAGAGGAGGAGGAGGAAGCAATGGAGGTTGGATTGGTGAACCAAGATGGAAGCGTAGGAGGGATCGAAGTGACTTCGGCAACAAGTGGACTCCGCAAATGGACGATAGCAACCTCATGAGCCGATTTCACATGGAGAAATAAGTGATGGGTCCAAGGAAACAAGTGTAGTAACTCCAACAACTAAGAGAGGGCCACACGGTCAAAGCTCGTAAAGAGCTTCACGTGGTCTAGGTGCGCCTCAATCATGATGGTGTCAAATGCCAATAGCTGCGTCCCACCACCCATCCCAAAGCGCATGTAAAGGTGCATTGCATGCCTCTAGAAGTCAGCTGCGAGCTCTGTGGGACCCTGATAGAGGGAGTGGAACTCACGATGTCGAGTCGCCCTCTTGGTGTGGGTCTCCACAATGAGCTGTGTCAAGGCCAGCTCTTAAGCTTGGCACAAGTTTGCTCTAGTCCTACACTGGGTATTACATAGGATAGACCAGAATTTGACCATTATCTCCTACAGCATGAAATAAAGAAGACCGCACATTGCTCTCGGTGATATTTGGACCAGGTGAGCGTGGCTGGTCTCGTATGGGCTGTGGTAGTAGGGTCAGACACCCTCACAATTGGCCCACACCTGAAATAGGAGCTCCTAGCAATCAAAGCCCTTGTTGCTATCGCACAGCGATGGAGGTATCTCAAAGTCCTTTGGTTGCCGCTCTGTGGGATGGGCGACCTCAGGCTCCGAAGATGGTGGAGGAGGTATTGGGAGACCACCAGTAAGAGAAACTCCAGCAAAAGTGAATGTTGCTGTGCCTTTTCCTGACGACGAGAAGGTGGCAGGATGGGAGGTTGTGACCCCAGACGTATCTCACAAATACACTCCTCAAGGACACAAACATTGTCCTTATGTATACCATCCTCCATATCCTCCTGATCCCACGTATCAACTTGTCATGAGGGGTGCTGAGGCCACGGCTCTGTGTAGGAGGTAGACTAATGAACGGATGGTGTAGCTCCTCTTGGTGGCTGCTATGAGGTCCCGGAATGAACCCTTAGTAACTCTGTGATCTCATGCGGTAGGTTGGTTGACCACCGTTGCTGTCGGTGTATCTCATCTTGCGTCTGACAAAACTTGTCCATGGTCAGTGACTACGACCGTGGACTCATGATACCCAAAGAGGGGGAAGATAAGGAGTTGTTTAGCCCCTTGCCCTTGTCACTCACCGGCACCATTGGATTACTTTGTATGGGGCCGAGCATCAAAATTGTCCAAATAGAAAATTGATAGCATTTCTCAAGGAGCTGAAATGCTCACAAATGGTCAATGATGTTTTGACCTAGAAATGTTTTATGCTAACGTGTTTAATGTAGCAATTTTTTCTCTTGTTCCCTTTTCGTTTGGAATTCATGTAAACTATGCATGCCAAAGGAATAGTAGGTGACCGTGTCACCTCTTACTCGTGGCTGTGAAGGGACTATGCAGGCCTGCATAGCTGTTGTGTAGTGCTTTGCAACTTCTGCATAGCTGTACAACAATGTTGCTACATAGCTATGCTGAGTACCGACTGCTGTACAGCAGCAGTGTTGCACAAGAAAGCAGCCGCTGTTGCTAGTGCTGTGGGCCTGTTGCTGATGCGGTCACTGCCACTGCTGTTGTGCTACTATAGCCACTTCCGCTACTACGGTGCTGCTATTGCTGGTGTTGTTACTATTGTTACAGAACCTGCAATGCTGCTGCTACGTGTCCTGTTGTTACTGCTATACTACTGTTGCTTCTTGCGACTGCACATGCTGCTGCTGCTGCCACTACGCATTGCCATTGCTTGCAGTCGTTGTTGCGAGCTGTTGTTGTGATCTAATTCTCCCTTTTATTCATTTCTTTTGCTTGTCAAGGATGGTAGGTGGACACGGCTGTTGTGACCCGATGGTGCCACTGCCACTCGGCGTGGCTGTTGTAACTCATCAATGATGTAACTCTTGTTGCTACAGTCTGGATGATGTCTGTGTTGTCAATGTCTGCTGCGACGGGTCCCGGGATACGGCTATCACGGTGACTCTCACTGCTGCTACCGGTGCTGCGTCTCTACATTATATCTCAGGGAGAGAGATCTTGCGAATCTGATACCATAAAAGTCTATTAGGAAGCTTCTTGACCTTGCAGATGCTCACGTGGCGAGACTATCTAGTCAGATGGCACATTAGGAAACAAGCATGTACAAGAAATAGCAAGGGTTGGCTAGCTCCAATAGCTTAGTAATGCAGAGAGAGTTGAAAACTGACGAGCACATAGCATAAATACCTCCCGCGATGCAATGTGGGTGACGCAAGAGGCAGTGTCAATTTGTCCCAAAACTGGCCCAAAACCACTGTTATGGCTGTATCTATTTGTATAGGCATCAAAACACAACACCATATGAGCCTAGAGATGTAGAATCTTGAGCCAGACGCTGTGACTGGTTACACGCACAGTTCTAGCATTGATCAGTAGACACACAATAAAAAAAAAAAAATGCAAGTAGGGCTCAATATCCATTCCACCAAGAAAAATCTAGCAACTGCACACAAAATTGTAGAGCACCCGGGATGCTGTGGTAGCTGTCTGGCAGCTGCTGGTGGATGGAGCCACCACCCATCGGTGCGCTGGTGCCAGCTTGCGGGTTAGCTTGGACACGGCCGAGTGGTGACAGTTTTCTGTACAAGCAAATGGGGATGACTCACATCACAACACCCAACCCCTCACCTCTTCGAGGTCTCTTATTTGGTCTACCAACCAATTTGGAAATTCCACTATTTTCTGGCCAGTGAGTTCTCTCGATTAGCTCTTGTTAGACGACCACATGGTTCCAAATCCAGGTTTTACCCGTTTTTCGTGGAAAAAGGACCACACCAAAATGCTCAATGCAAACGCTTTCATAATTTCAGAATTAGCTAGACATTTTGTAAAACAGAGTTGTGGCTACATGAACCAGGCAGATTCTACACTTCTTTGAACAGTTGCCTGAGATAACTCGTGAGATGAGCGACATTGGCTAATGGTGTCAAATCGAGATTGAGAACGGTCTCGATCTCGATTGTCTTGATTTTTTCTCGTCGTGTTGTCTTGTCCCGCATGGCACGAGACAACCTTGATTTGCCTCGCAGGAGACAAGACGAGACGAGACCGAGATGCGTCATGTGTCGTGCGAGATCAAGACAAGAATCTTGTACCGGAGTGTGATTCTCGCTAATTTTTCCCCTGTGAATCCTGACATGTGTGCCAATGCTCCAAGAACTAATCATACACTTGATCTGTTCGCGGGCAGATGTAGTGCGCAACATACTGTTTAGAAACGGCCGTGGAAGGTCAACAAGAACATTGAAGCTAAAATTGACATACTTATTTTTTGGGCACAAGTCACATAAACCCAGTTTTTGGAACAAAAGAACTCATCCCCCCATGGCTTTGCAAAGAGTACCCCAACTATCCATCTGACGCAGCGACTGCCAGGCCAGTAACAATGAAAAGGGGAAAAAATTCATGTCAAGGTACCATGTCATCCAACGTCGACGCATGACATGGACCACATCCACAAGTGTTTTGATTCTTTTTTTGAAGGTTTGAGTAAGGTTTGATAAGAGTTCGAGACTCCCCATGCGTTTGGTATAAACCTGCAGGGCCTTGCTATCGCAGAGTTCGACAGGTGTCCGCGCAAAAATACATTCCAAAACAAGCTGGGTTTACAATGAGATGGATTTGCTTGAGTTTGATGCTTAGAGCAAGCGGTTTGCATTGAAAATCAGAGGGTTTGTTCTTTTTTTTCTTCTTCTGAAGCTTGCGGCCGGAGTTCTGAAGTCCCACTCAAGATCAAGGGACTCCAGCCGATCGACGATCAGCAACAAAAGTCGGTGATCGTCGACCTTGCCAGCTGTTGATCGAGATAGTAATTATCGATGGCTTGCGAGGCGGCAAATTAATAAAATTTGTCGCTAACCGTCGATTGTCCGGATGCCCATGGTCTGTTTTTCTCCTGGGTTACTGATGCATGTCGCGATCGAGCACGGAAACGGACTGGGCCTTTCAGTTTTTTCTTTCTTCGATTCTGGGCAGATGAGAGTCACACTTTGTGTTTTAAGGACATCCAAGCTATTTGACCCGCCTTTAGAACACAAACCAATGCTGTTGTGCCTCTTTCACTATGTTTGGTTTGTTGAACTTCTTTTTCACATAGCCAAAAATAGCCGATTCACTCTCCAAATACATTTTTAGCTCCACGTAAGCTGCTTACACGTGCTGAATGCCAGCTAGTATTGAAGCTTTTTTGTGTCTAGTGGTCCAGACCTGCAGTTTTCAGGTGAGGAGGCAAAAACTGACGTGTTATCCTAAGAATAATTGGAGTTATGAACTGCATATTTTGCTCAGAAAATGATGTTAAATTCAGTTCTTTGTGAATAAGTTGCTCGTGTTCAAGAGTTAAGTCACCGCAAAGTGGGTGCGTTCTCACAGCTCGCCTTTTCATTTTGCTAGTCCCTTGCAATGGTTAAAAAATGTGAGATTTCCTCGGACATGAGCAAGACCAAGAAAAGACCAAGATGAGAAGAATGCAAATCGGAACGAAACCAATCTTTTCTTGTCCGCTATACCCGGGACAAGATATCTCATACTGAAGTAAAAGAGATGAGTTTGAGATCGAGAAATTTCATCTTGATCTTGATTTAACAGGCCTAACAGTGGCTACTAGGGATGGAGCCGGCAGCACATTGCTACCATGTGGAAGGCTCCACAAGAGGTGAAGGGAGCCAATGGTCTGACCGCTGTACGACGTCAACTCCATCGCTTAACACTCTCCGTTTTCAACTTCTGCTGAATGATTCGTCTCCACAGGCATGTAAGCACACAGCCACTGAATCTGACCCCTTCCCCCCACCCCCGGCCTTCTATTCATGCAAATGCAGATCGCCAAGATGCATGAGAGCGTGTTGGCTACTGAAGGATGGAGAACAATGTGGCGGATAGACGCGTGCCAAGGACGGGTGATGAAGCCGCGAGAGAGAGCAGTAGTCCATGGAAGATTTGTTCAGTGTCCAATTACATCTGGAAGACACAATAAGTTTCTCTGTCATGAATGATTTGCTTGTGTGGTCTGGGATCATAGTTTGTAGGCATACCATGTTGTGATGTTAACCTTTCCCATTTGTTTGTACAATCTACTATGAGCACTTGGCCGTGTCCATGCTCATGCAAACTCCTGATGCAGACCTAGCTGGCATTGGAGCACCAGCGAGTGATGGCTCCACACACCAGCAGTTGCTAGAAATTTGCAACAGAGTCCCGGGAGCTTGTTGGAGTGCTCTGCAGTTTTTCTGTAGTCGCTAGGTTTTTCTCAGTGGACTGGCTCCTGAGACCGATTTGCATGTTTTTCTATTTGTTCCCACTGATCAATGTTGGACTTGTGGGTGTGAATATTTATAGCCTCCAACTCAAGATTTTACATCTCTAGCTTCAGACGATGTTGCGTCAGGATGCATGTGCCCAGAATTATGGCTAAACCAATGGTCTTGGGCCGGTTTTAAGACAAACTGACATTGTCGCGTGCTTCACCTTCCATGCACAGCGACAGGTATTTGCGCTATGTGCTTTTCAGTTGTCATTCCTCTCTGCATTACCAAGCTATTGTAGTATGGGGATTTTTTTTGTCTAACATAACCCTTGCTCTTTCTTGCACGTGCTTGCTTTCTAGTGCGTAAGCTGATTGGACAGTGTCGCCAGGTCAGCAGGAGTAAGGCTAGGAACTTCATAGCAGTTTCTCACAGTTCAGAGTACCGAGGTATTCCTTGCTGAGCTGCATGGAAGAAACGCAGCATCTGTGAGAGTCATTGCCACAGCCACGGTCCTACGAGGACCCACCAAGCCACGCTGATACGGCGTACCAAATTGCAACAGTGTAGACGCCCTTGTGGCGAAAGCTACAACCACATCACCACACTACCACCAAGAATGCAGCAAAGGGCCATCCAATCCTTTCCAGCAGCAACTGGGACAGATGATGTTCCTAAGCGGTCCGTGAACCTTCGTGAAAGCTTCATTCAGGTCGCAACTACCCCCCCCCCCCCCCCCCCTTCTTCCCCCCCTCCCCCCTCGATGTGTGAGAGCGTGAATACCCCATATGACTATCGTTTAAGGCATGTAAGGGCTTGTTAGAAAGCTTTGATGATAATCTGTTCAGCACATCCTCTTGAATTTTGTTTTGTACCTTGTGGGATATAGGAAACAAAAATAGGATATCGGATTTAACAGTTTTCCGGATTTAAGGCTGTGACAAAAACATGAAATTTTGTATTGTTTTCTGAATATATATTTTAACACAAGACCACCACCATTGCATACAATATCCTCTAGCGCATCATCCCTATAAATTTTGCGTCATTTGGACAACCTTCATTATGACATCATCATTGTGGGTGATGACGTCATCACTTACACTTTGCCAAGTTTTTGGCTGAGACATATTTTTTTTGCCACTGTTTCACATCCTTGAGAAACACTGTTGGTTTCTCGTTTGGACCATTTTGACATTCCAACCCCATTTATGGTTAGTTACCCCAAAAAAACACATTTGCCATAAGTATGCATACTAAACGCATGCCTTTAGAAGTTTCATGGTACCTTTGTGGAAACTGCGACACAACTTAATTTACAATGCCCATTCACAGACACACAAGTGTATGTGAATGATTGAGCACACAAAACTCCGTAGAAGGTCTGCAATAAAATTTTAGAACACATCACATAATCCATGGTTAAGTGTTTCACAACTCCACTTACATTTCGCAATAAAAGGCATACATTCGTACTTATACAGGACAACCATTAAAATGGTAAGGCATTACAGTGCCTATTTCTTTACGTGAAACATGAGAAACCTAGAGCCATCCCGAAGTCACATCTGGGGGGTTTGGGTTTTTGTTTTTTTGCTTGCTCAGGCTCCTGCTGGGCCCAGCAGGTTCCCTTCTATCATTGGGGGG
>SZWC01001305.1:109597-120790 GCA_023375785.1 Penium margaritaceum | reverse complement strand
TTTTTTTAAAATAGTTTTTCCATCTCCTGATCTTGTCTCCAAGTGTTTTGCAACAATCTTGATCTTGTCTCAGAATTTGACATCCATCTGATATCTTAAGCTTTCAATATTTTTAAAACTCTGAGATTCGCTCAATCGTGAATGTTGTGCCTTACTGATGGCCTTCTAGGACGATGCATGCTTGACATCAGCTCACGCACAATCTCAACGTACGTAATCCGGATGCTTCCCTCATGCAACAAAGTGTACACATAGTGATTTTCCATATTTATGTACTTTGTACACGTGCGATGAATGACATCGTTGTCTGGAACAGAAATGACACTCTCGTTGTTGCAGAGTATTGTGATGTCCATGTACATTTGTGTGATGTACCACACAAATGGCTGTATGTAGGTATAGCTAGTGTGGTGATTGAGAGAACTGGACTAGCATATTCATAGCAAAAAAAATATCCAGCCGTGTGGTCGTGGCGAGGACCATGAGTAGCTTTCTGACAGGAAAAATGTTAGTCACATCCACACCTACTCCAAGTGTGTTGGAATCGGAAGCTTTTACCTTGTTCTGCACGTCTGGATTCATGGCTATGGAGGCAGTGGGTTTTGCGGACAAGAGGTCCACAAAGTGTTCGGCCAGTGTCTGCACATAAGTTACCTGATGCACAAGAAGGACACCGCTGGCTTGGTCGTGATCAATATCCATGTCCTGAAATTCCTACACATGTCCAAGATCTTTTGTCCTGTAAGGGGACTGCAGCAGATCCTTCACTCGCTGAACAGTGACGAGTTCAGGTGACAAAATGAGCAGATCATCCACATAGTCGAGCAATGTGACAAGGGTGGTGCCGACTGGGGTGAAGAAGAGGGCGAGATCTTCCCTACTGTGTACCATGCCATCCTTCAAGAGGGTACAACTGATCCATGTGTTTCTTCACCTGGATGAATGTTTAAATCCATAGAGGACCTTCCGTAGTCGCGAGAAACAATCAATGCCATTGTTGAAGCATGGGGGCTGGAGCACAAAAAATTCCTCAACATTTAAATTCCCATACAAGAAGGCATTGCTCATGTCCATCTAGTTGAGCTCCCAACCATGTTTTGAGAGGACACTAAAGAGCACGCCAATGGTGGTGAAGCAACCAACCGGTGCAAAGACCTGGTTGAAGTCCACATATGGGACCTATGAAAAACCCTTGGCTATGAGCCAGGCTTTGTACTTTCCAGTGTGCCGTCTGGATTCCTCTTCCGGTGGAAAACACACTTTTTCCCAGTGGCTTTGCGGCCTGGAGGTAAGTTGAACAGCTTGCACACATAATGATCTTCGATGGCAGATTTTTCCTCCTTGTAAACTGTGCCTCACTAGGTAGCACCAGCAGTGGCCCTGGCATCACATAGGCTTTGTGGATCATGTTCCTGCAAAGAATGACAATGAACGAATTGTTCTGGGACACAATGGAGCATGTGACAGTGAGAGTGAGAGAGAGAGAACATGCTGATGTTCCTGAGAAGTTATGGCATAGCCCATTGTAGATCCAGGATGAAGGTCTGCTACAATGACAGCACGGGCAGTCAGACACAAGGCCTTCTTCCCTGGGTCCCTCTCACCACGAAGTGGGATTGGACATGGGACAAAGGGTGGTGACTGTGGGTGGCCGGATGATGACAGGACATGGGCCTGATGGTGGCGCTGTGGTGCCCGGGCGATGACAGGACAATGGCCTGATGATGGCTACCAAGAGTGTGTAAGTATGACGGAACGAAAATAAAAGACTGGACATGCCAGGCTCAAGGAGGCAATGACACGGTTGCTCTCCAGAGTGACCTACTCAGGGGCCGAAGGGCTGCTTGACTGGTTGACTTTGTCAGCGATAAAAGTGACAGGCTCGGTCACCTGGCCAGCAGAGTCAGCCAAGAAAGAAGTGGAATATTTTGCCTAAATGGTGGAGTCTTCGGCCAACGAGGTGGACTTGGATGCCAGGTTAGAGGAGTCAACAGCCGCAAGAACGTACTTACATGGGGACTTTGGTACAGCGGGAGTGTCAAGTGTGTGTAGAAGAGTGCAGGAGGGAGGTGGCAGAGGGGAAATGTGGGAACCAGGGACGCTGGAAATTGACGGATACGGAGCAATGTTGTGCAACAGCTCAGAATCTTCCCCAAATGATGGTGCTTACAGGCCTGGAAGGCTGTTTCCATGGACAAGAGGGGGGTTGCACAAGAAAATCTCCTCAAAGAACACATCATCACACAACTCAATGATGCGGTGCTGGAAAAGGTCCTAGAACCTCCTAGCCTTTGACTAAGGAGACACCCTAAGATGTATGCGCAGATGGCTATGGGAATTCATCCCATCCCGCAGGTCCTCAGGGATCCAGATATTGGTGACACACCACCAGACACGCGTAGGTTGAAGATCTGCATGCTGCACATAAAAGTGATGGTAGGGAGTGACAGGGATAGGCAAGGGACCATGGCCAAAACAGTTCCAAACTCACGTCATGTACAACATGGCCTCAAAGAAAACATCCTAAAGAAAACCAGACTCAATTCACATGGTGTACACTATCCTAGTCACCGTGCGCTTTGGGGAGCGCAGGGAGCAGAAGTTTCATGTCTGACGCTTTGGCTCTTGAGTCATCCGCCTCCCTCATGAACTCATTGCCCAGTTCATAACAGACGTGGCAGAGAGATGAGGTTGCAAGGAAAGCCAATGACATACCACAAGTTGTCACCTGAATCTACATGCAACATCATCAGATGGATGGGAGTGAGTATGCCAATGTCATGGGAGTATAGAACACCCATGTCCATGAGGTTGAGGGCAGTGATAGACAGAAGAAGGTGCTGAAGGCCAGTTACATACAGCACATTGGTAAAATAAACGGCGCCAGTTGCATCCCAATTGTGGAGAGCATCAATGCATAAACAGGAAGCACCTGGCCAGACCCAGACCCGACACTCTGGACATTGCCAACAAGGCCAATAATACTGAAAGAGTAGCGGAATGAAATCATGTTATGCATAGTTCCAGAGTTAATGATCCAAGTGCCATCAGGGTCACAGATAGATACGGTAACATTACACTGAGCGACCTGACATGAGGCGGGAACTGGGCGCTGCACAGGAGACTGAGATGAAAAGCATGCATGCCAGTTGTCAAGCCAAGTAAGATCATCTGGGTCAGGGGTAGGAAAACGACATAAAATGATAGGAGGGTCATCAAAAAGAGCAGTCTCGGTCTGATAGCAGTCTGTAACCTCCTATCGAGCTGAATTACAACTCATACTTCCCTGGGGCTGACGAGGGGGGATGCCCAGGAATAATTTGATGAATTGCTTCAACTGGTACTTGCAAGAAGAGGGTCAAGGAGTTGGGAGGTACTATGACGTGACCATGCTTGAAGGAGATGCCAAGTGATAGTGAGCTGCAACGATGGAGGTGACCATGCCGGAAAAGGATTCTATGCAGTATTAGGCCTGAAAGAAGGCATACGAGGGACCAGGAACCTAGTGGCAACTATTGCTGTGCCGTTGGGGGATACTGAGGAAGTGGGGGAAGGGTCCATATGAGAGATAGTGGTGAATGCAGCTGTGCCAAGGTACCATTCACGCTTGCAAAACATGGCTATGATGGCACAAGACTTGTCCGTAGGCAGTGAGCAGGTGTACTAGCCATGAATCAACTGGCCAGTGTTGTGGGAGATGAGAGAACTACCACAAGAGAAGCTGCATTTAGGAGGCTACTGAGCCGTGAGCCACACCCGACAAGATTCTGGAGGCACTAAGGTTCCTTGACAACGGAGACGTAGGAGAGGCAGAGTTAACTGCTGCCAATGCTGACTTGTCTGCATGTTGCAAGCAGGTGTCCTGAATTGCCTCCTCTCAAATCGGGAACTTGGAATAGAATCAAGAAACTTGAGTGAACTGCATCTTGAGGTCAAACTCAACGAGGATACTTGAGTAGTTGGAGGCAGTACCATTGTTGATGGTGAGGAGGAAAGCCAGTAGCTATGGACCAGCCTTGCTAAGCTGACACATAAGCTACTACTTGTTGCACCAATAAATGGTGATAGACTCAGAGTCACCCAGGTCGTTGAAGTCCTTGCGGAGGCGGCTGATGGCTGATTAGAACGCATTGAGGAGAAGTGAGGGTACTTCAGACCTCACAGGGGTCATCGTCGGTGCGCCCAGAGTGACAGGCAGGAGAAAGTCCTTCCAGCAAGCTCTGGATGCCATCCTAAGAACTCTGAAAAAGACTTCCGTGCACGAGATTGATCCATTGCTATTACAGTGGTCAGAGTAGGATGAACCTCGTTACGAACTATGCAGCGGTTCTATGTAAGAGCTTGAGTCATTGTTATTACATTTCTGCTGAAAAAGCAGCAGCAATGGGAGAAAATCCAAAGGAAGATACGGGCTTGTAAGTGCCAAAAACTGCATTGGAAAGATCTTGATGAACTCTGTTCTATTTTATCAATTTCTCCTTGCATCTTCTCTCCCCCAGAAGGCTATCTGTTTTTCATTGGGACGAGGTGGTGAGGTCCCACATTCAAACCATCCTCCTGTCTCCTGTTTTTCAACCTCATCTCCCTTTCCTTGCACCTAAAACTGGAGCAGAGAGTTTCCCTAAAACAAAGAAGCTCCAAGAATCGAGATGTCACCAAGATGAAAGGAGGCGCCGGTGGGGAGAATTTGTTGAGGCATCCTGCCCTAGGCTAAAGAGAGATGCCGCCAAGGAGACCCAAGACCCGTCAAGAGAGACCAAGAGGTGGTGAAGGAGAACAAGAAGACGAGAAGAAGAGAAGAGAAGAGAAGAGAAGGAGAGAATAGGTTGAAAACTGAAAAATCAAGATAGATTGTCTTTTCACCTCCCCTCCTCATTTTGTAAACGACTGTCACATCTCTTCAATCCTGTTCCCTTGTCTTGATTTTTGCTTTTCTAGAATTTATTAGCTACCTATTGTCCTGAGCCATGGTATAGGGATATAATTTTTAAAGCCACATTTTTGTGCCAACCACGGCGGCACAGAGAATAACAATTTTGACCACATGGTTCTGGCACCACAATCGTGCTGACTATGGTGGCTAAGACAAAATAGAAATTCTTTTGGCGTAGTTGTGTTAAATGCTGTTGTGTAGAGAATAGAAAGTATATTCTAGTTGTCTCATTGATCATGAGAGCAATAAGACCAAGGGACAATACCTCTTTGAGGTTGTGAGCGATGCTCACACAAGGTGTTCGTGCTAGCTACACGTTGCGGCGGCTCGGGAAGAGGCTCACCTTCTGACACCAATAAGGGCAAGGTGGTGACAAATTCATGATACATCCTTGGCAGAATCCAAATCTTGGAGCCATCTCGGTGAGTACAGCAGCCAATTCAACGGGAATTCTGTCGCTTAAGACAACTTGCGGAACACATGGCAAAACTGAGAAGCACGCAAGGGCCAAAAAAGTGCTCAGTGAGAATTTCAACGTGCACGTGGGCGGCGCCCATCCAACTCTTAGTCTTGACAACTTCAGGGCCAGCCATGGGCACATCCTTCCTCTAAATTGTTAAGATCTTCTAAGAGGGCGTGAAACTGACCTACTAGTTGAACTAGATGGAGCATATTCTATGTATCCACAAAGCTCCACTTCGTCAAGAGAAAGACCTTCCCATGATGTACCTTGAAGAAAAGCTCTTCACGTGGTCAAGGAGTGGGGTGCGCAGCGGCCAAAACTAGAATTCCAGTCCGTGCCATGAAAGCCATTTGTGCTATCATGCGTAAAATGTGCACCCACCAAGGAGAGGTACAATGAGCCTCCCATTGAGCTTCATCAAGGACAATGGGATCCAGAACTTCAAGTAATCGGACTGCTTATTACTGGGGTACTTGTATGATAGTATTGCCAGCAAGAAGTTGAATGACAAGACCAACACGGGGGTTCTGGGAAGGCTCTGACAAGATGGAGGATGCTGCATGACTACACCCTTTCACAGCTGCTGTGAAAGGGTGTGACAAGGTCACCCTCTCATCTGCATCTTTGGAAAGTGTGCAGAACCTGAAATACAAAAAGAGGAAGAAGGAGAAAAAAACTAGGGAAAGTGTGCAGAGGGGCTGTCTTAGAGTTCCAACTATTCTGACGTCAACAGCAAGTCTACTGACATCAACATCCCCTTGCTGATTTCAACACACTGACAAATCAAGTCATCAGTGCCAAACTTTGGGATGAGACTTTCATTTCTATCATCATTTTCACTTCTCGAGAAAATCTGACCGAATGGTAGTTCGACGAAGTTTGCATGTTTGCCCATACAGAGCAGCGCACATGACATCTGGAACTGACAAGGGCAAGGGGCTGGCAGACCCAAACATAATTTCCATGTCATGTGCAAAGAGCCCAAGCTTGCAGGTGATCATCATCCTCCAGTGGACGCAGGCCAAGATGCAATGATGGCAGCTATTAAAGAGTTACGCACTTAAGGAGATCCAAGAGCCATTGCTGGGGAACTCACAGGTTTTCCAACAGTCAAAATGTGGAGTCAATGGAGGTGTACCAGTGGACTACCAGTCCACCTCGAGTGTCTCAGCTAGACAGCAGCACCCATTGAGCAGGGGGACTATGAGGATGAGGAGGAGACCGCTAAAAACACATGAGCATAGGAGGTATGTATGCTTCAGAATTGCCTTCGCCAGCTACGGCTAGACTCACCATCTGACACATTGGTGTGTTCGCACTCCTCAAGATGGACGAAAGGATTTTCTTTTGGGGACGTCCCTCTCAAAGGCGACCACTCTAAACCATTTCCACATTCATTCCAGAAAAAGGTCTTCCTAACCACGGAGTATTGACCAAATGACTTTGAGACTCACCCATCGCGTTATGCAAGGGAGACGATCTTGGATTGCTAGGAGGTGTTGTTTCAGATGTGGGTGAGTACGAAGGTGGTCTAGTTCTATTACCACAACCAGTATGAGACATCCAACCCACAGCAGATCCAGGCAGCAGCCAGAGTGATGCGCGACCTCCTTCACACCGTACTGCAGGATATGGTTGTTGAGTTCCGGCCCTTCTTGGGTATGGTAGGGATCAGAATTGAGACATAGCCTCATTGTGGATGGGAGCTTGCGCTGATTTTTTTCACTAAAATGATGCAAGCAACAAGGAAGCCTGGCTCGCTGAGTTCCACTATCTCCATTGGGAATTGTCGGATCCGGCAGGTGACTACTAGACCCACCTTGGAGCTTGTGACAGATCGTAATCGTGAGCCGTCGACATCTTCATATTGGGGGCACATCTGGACCATAATGAATTCTTCGGCTTTGACCGTGTCACACTTGCTGAGCTGTGTGAGTCCCTTTAGCTAATCCCTTAACCTCAATGCCACTAGCTTTAGAGGACAACAGCCAAGGAGGGAGCCCGAGTGCATTAGTTGAGCCCGCTTGTTTTAGTAACATCTATAACACTTCCACCTCTGCCCCTCCCCCTGCTCTTCCTGACTGCAGACGTATGCGGCCTGGTGGATGTGAAGAATTCAATGGGAGCGGTCACGCTCAAGCTCCATGCCTAGAAAGACAAGAGCTTGTCCCAATTATTTCATTTTGTATGCGGACTGTGATAGTGATTTCACTGCATTCAAAATCTCTTCACCAGGTGATACAATCAAAAGGCCATCAACGTATGCAAGGATGGCAACGAAAACTGTTGATGGTGGGGTGACAAAGAGGAACGAATCTAATGTACTGCGTTAGTATCCCCCCTTCTCTATTGTTGAAGATATCTCCTGGTTCCAACACGGAGCCGACAAGCCATAGAGGGCCTTCCACAGCTGCCAGAATCTCTTAGTACCATCAGAAAACCGTGGGGGCTAAACCATCTAGATCTCCTCATCCAACCGTCCATACAAGAATGCGTTATTCATGGCCACCTATTCTAGTTCCCTGTCATGGTGTGCCATCAAGCACAAAAGAGCTCAAGCTGTAGTGTAGCAATGAACTGGTGCAAACGTGTTGTCAAAAAAACACTTTGGACTGGGGAAAACTCTCTTGTAGTGGGGTGTACCTTGTGCATGTCAAGTACACGAATGGGCTTTTGCTTTTGGGACAAAAGACCAAATGAGAATCAATGACCTTGCACCCTGGCGGTAGACCAACGAGCTCATGTATGGCATGATTGTTGAGAGATTTCAAATCATCTTACATGACAGCCTCCCTTTCCTGAGTGTTACAGGTTGTGTGTGCCTGTCAAAAGGTGGTGAATTCATTTGAAATAGGTATGGTGGTGACGAAGGCATGAAACTCGGCAAAATTGCTGAGTACAATGTCCACTCATGCTCATTCATGAGCAGCGCATAGCCGAGAGCATAGCTGATATGGGCAACCTCAGTAGCTAGGCCAAGCTTGCGCATGCCTGTTGGTATGACAAGGTACTGCTCAATCTGAGACCGAGTTGAATAAGGCGAGGCAGTATACGAGTTGGCTGCTCAGTGGGCAGAGAGTGCTCATGGTTACCCGCCGTGGACAAAAGGGGATACCGGTGCAGGATCGGTGGTTTCTGATGTCTGATGCACGGATTGGAGAAGGATTAAGTGGACAGGATATGACAGGGACGACTGGGCTGGAGGGAGCCGCAGAGGAGTGACTAGGAGAAACTGATGGTGATGGGACAGAGGTATGGTTAATTAAGGTCATTTCATCACTAGGTTTTTTGTGTGTACCTTGGTTGTGCTCTCTTGAAAGGTAGTAGCTTACACCCATACCCACACCATTTCTATAGTGTGTGAGAAAAGTGTTCTTTTTTCCTGCATGGCCAAAAAAGAAGGTCCCGAGTGCGTGGGGCTAGTGCATGTGGCAAGTGCTCTCAGTAACCATACAAAAGTAGACTAAGAGCGCACTTAGTATGCTCATTTGTCTCATGTGTCCTTGCACACCTTCCATTTTGTCCGAGATTGCCAGAACATTGTTTTCTTAGGGAGGACTTTATTGCCTTGGGCTAGTGTATGTGGCAAGTGCACTGAGTCACTATACAAGAGTACACTAAGAGCACACTCAGTGTGCTCGTTTGTCTTATGTGTCCAAGAACACCTTACATTTTGTCCTATATTGCCAGAAGAATCTCTCCTAAAAAAAGACCCGAGTGCGTTTGGTTGGTGTATGTGGCAAGTGGGCTATGCCACCATACAAAAGTAAAACAACAGCACACTCAGTGCGCTCATTTGTCTTAAGTGTCCTACCACACATTACATTTTGTCCTATATAGCAAAAAATAATTCTTCTTTGGAAGGACCTCAGTGCGTGGGGCTAGTGTATGTGGCTAGTGCTGTAAGTCTCCAAACAAAAACAAACTAAAAGCACACTCAGTGTACTACTTTGTCTTATGTGTTCCAGAACACCTAGTTTTTTTATCGTCCTACATGTAAGAAAAGTTTCCTAGGAAGGAAGGTAGTGCGTGGAGCAAGTGTATAACTTGAGACTTTTTTTCTTGTTTGGGATGTGGGTGTTTATGACATGAGATACTCCTGTGTTAAAGTTTTTCATATGGAAAGTGTGCTCATCATACATGGAACCACAGTGCAATGTTGGATAAAATTGGATAAAATGTGTGTTTTTTCCCTCTGTTTTTGAATTCAAATGCTGTAAGTTTTCTATCTCCATGTGTCTTATAAACATTGTGTTCTACTAGGTACCTTTCTTGCCAAGCGTTTTCTGTTTGAAGAATATTCAAAAACTTTGAATTAATTTTTTTTCTACTCAAGATAATACATTTGTTTTCAGCTTCAATGGTTTTCTTTCTTTGATCCATGTATACAATTATTGCTAGAACATTCTTCAGGACGTAATGATGTACTTATAAAGTGTTCCGATGCATCTCTGTATTAAAGGTCATTCATGGGCTACCGATCTCCTTTCTCCCTATCGCTACTTGACCGTCGGCTTGTACAATGCTATGTGAAATTGCAGCTCCGTTATCGCTGCGACAAGCTGTCCGCGTCATAATTGACGGCCGACTTCTCTTAGATAGACGCCTGTCTAGTAGCTTCACGTCATGTTTGTATTGACATCCATTCACTTGCCTGTTTCGTCGTGTCAGTTCTTGCAAGATGGTCTAGAGAGACCCCCCCAGTGTACAGAGGTAGTGCATGTGTCGAGTGCTCTCGATATGAGTGCGGAAGTGCACTTATCACGCACTGAGTACGCGACCGATACAATCGTAGATGAGTATTCCACTTGATTGAAAGCTCCTTCTTAAACAACAAACCTTTTGGCATTTGTGAAGTCACATCGCAACCATGAATGAGCAAATGTGGATGTTGCGATGTTTCAAACCCGACCTGCCCGGAGTTTGAGGGTACTGTTTTGTTGCCTTCCTCATGTTTACTTTCATATGGACATGTTGCGAACCTCTTCAATCATAAAGTACAAAACAATCTCTCTCTAACGATCAACTTTGGTCAAATGAAAGGAAATGATATTGAATGGGTGAGATTTTTTGTGTGAAGAAAATCAAATGTTCCCCGGAATCAAATATTGAGAGAAAATCAATGGTTTCCTATTCTGAGGTTTCTCTTGTCATGTGAGTCATTTTTACATTACGGAAACCACCAAAATCCTCGATCCAAACTGCCAACGATGTTTTCTGAATGCCTTGACTTTGTTAGTGAGTTTACATGCTCGTGTTAAGCTGACTGCTACTTAAAGTGCCAATGCATTATAAGTGAAAGGCGCAAGATGATGAAAAGAACGGAACATCATTCTCATCATTTTCTGCTCACCTACTTCCTGGGTGCTTGCTAGATGACATGATTCTTCACCACTGTTTTTGGGTGACATTGAAGACTGTTATAATCACAAAACATAATCTTGTTTGAACGTCGAACATTGCAAACAATCCTGAACTTGAGATTATCATTATCGCACACTTATCTGTGATAAGTGCACTTTCTCTCCATACACACTATCCCGTGCACTAGGGGGGTCTAAGCAGTGGAACTACTTCATCCCTGAATTTCAGACGACCATGCGATAGCTTATGGAGACGCATTCTGTCGGCAGAAAATGACTGCCATCACCCGTTGACTTTGGCAAACAAATTGCTGCTCGAATCAAGCAGCTCACAGATCGAAAGGAGCTAGAGAGAGAGAGAGAGAGAGAGAGAGAGAGAGAGAGAGAGAGAGAGAGAGAGAGAGAGAGAGAGAGAGAGAGAGAGAGAGAGAGAG
>SZWC01001305.1:81490-103152 GCA_023375785.1 Penium margaritaceum | reverse complement strand
AGGAAACCAACCGGGCTGCCCAAACGACGTGCACGGGTTGTTTTGTTGGACGATGAAGACGAAGATGACACTGGGGCGGTTGAGGCTGTTGACGAACCCGCCATGGCAGCTGATGTAGCTGCCGACGACGGGCCTGCCAAGGCAGACGCTGCTGCCGAAGCCGCTGCCGATGCTGCTGCCGAAGCAGACGCCGCTGCCGACGTAGGTGCTAAGGCAGACACTGCTGCCGACGCCGCTGCTGATGCCACTGCCAAGGCAGATGCTGCTGCCGACGTCGCTGCTGACGCCGTCTCAGTAGAAGCTGATGAGGCGACAGACAAGGATCCCGCTGTGGAGGGCCATGAGGGCGTGGAGATGCTCGTTGATGCAATGATGTCGGCGGAGGCGATGGAAGCACGGCACTTAGTAAACAAGGCAGTGGTGGCGGCCCTCATAGCCGAGCTGGAAAGCGACGTGGCGGACGAAGCTGCCACGGCCTATGCAGAGACAATGGATGTGCCGGACCTCCCCTGTGCGCCGGAGCCTGTGCCAATGTTGGCTAGCAAAAAATGGGGGCCGTACATGGATTGGTTTGGCCTTGGGCATATGCCCATCATCCATGCAGCCGTGCTGAAGCATAGCGGCAGCATCTCCAAGGCCGTTGCATGGCTCCGCCTGCACTACTGCACTCCGTCAGCCTCTTCTATCTACAAACGCCTTTCCTACTCAACTGTGAAAGGGTGGTATGAACCCAGCTCCACCCATCTCCATCCTGCGTATGCGCCTGCCATTGCGGCTATGCCAGAGAAGCCGATTGAGGAGGCCACGCTGATGACCACTCGTGTGGAAGGTTTTCGCGGACGGAAGGGTTACTTCCATGACCGTCCCGCACTGAGGCACGAAATCACTCGTGCCTTGGAGCTGATGCGTGAACGCGGCAATCCACTTTGTTCCACCATCATTCGGGAGAAGATCATGTCCATTGTGAAGGAGCGCGGCTTGGACATTCCGCCAGTGAAGGCCGAGGGTGACTACATGTTGCGGTCGTGGTGGCGTAAGTTTGTGGCATAGGAGCTGAACTGGCCGTGGCGCTGCGGCACGTCAGCATCTCAGAAGCTTCCCGAATATTGGGAGGACCGTTCTCTTTCTATGTACCGCAGGGCCGCATTCCACATCTTCCTGGGCAAGGTCAAGACCCTTTTTGTCGTGAACACGGACCACACAGGCGTTCATCTTGTCCCATCGCCGTGGTACACTTATGCTCCCAAAGGCTCCACAGAGGTCAAGGTGTGTGGTCAAGAGGACAAACGACAGGTGACAGTGCTGGTCGCCTCCAGCATGGATGGTGACATACTGCCGTGCCAAGTCATTTGGACTGGCAAAACCACGGCGTGTCACCCTCAAGGTGAGAACACGGACCTTGCCATCCGCAATGCCAAGTGGCACTTCGCACACACGCCTAACAACTTGGCGTCATTCGAGACCTCAAAGCAATGGTTCCATGGTCCTCGAGCCGTACTTCATCTGCTTGTGTGAGAAGTACGGCGAGGACCCAGCAAGTGCAAAGCTTTTGTTCATTCTTGACACATGGCGCCCGCAAGCTAGTGACAGTTTCAAGGCATTAGTGTGTGAGCGCATCCCATGGGTGCAGCTGCAGTACATCCCCGCGGGATACACAAGCAAGTTTTGCAGCCCGCTGATGTGGGACTGTAGAAACCATTCAAGGCCATGATTTCCTAAGGTTACTCTTCATGGGTCGGCAAGATGCTGTCCGTTGCGGTGACTGTGGATCTCGACATGCAGCAGGTCAAGGATGCATCCGTGGGGTGGATGATGCGCACTTGGGCTCACCTCCATGGCAAGCAAGAGATGGTGTGGGCGGCATGGCGCGAAAGCGGTTGGGACCAGTGTTTCAACACCGACTTCTAGCGTGCAGCCAGGGTGGACTACCTCAACTTCATGTCTGAGCCCGAGATGCAGGGCTACAAACTCAAAGATGTTTTAGGGTAGATTCTTTAGAAGGTTCTTACCTAGTTGATGTCATGCTATGCTCATTGTGTGTCCCTTTCTAATGAATGGAATTCGACTTCTTCACATGTGTACGTGCCCACCCCTATTCCCCTCCCCCCTGTCCCACGCGGCCCCATCCACCATGCACGTATTCTCGCTAAGAACAAAATCACGGAACATCCATCAAAAAATGTGCAAGGGCTCCCAAACGCTCAAAACAACATGTCCAATATGGCCCCTCTTCTTACGTTGACGTACAAATCTGACGCACTTTTTTTTTTGCATATTCATCATATCCTGGTACATTAAACAAACGTAACCAAATCCATGAATACATTCACACCAAAAAAACAATTGATAACAAAATCACGGAACAGTACGGTGTATATATAGATGTACATGTATGAATACATATATTGGCAAAGAGAGAAGACCCAACGCAAGCAAGAGAATTCATCAGTGAGACGCAAGACGTAGCACCGGAAATCACCAAGGAGGTCATTATGCATGGGACCTATGAAATCAGCATGGACACGATCAAGGAGGTGAGAGGATTGGGACTCAGAGGAGGAAATGGGAGATCGATGCATCTGCCCCTGGGGGCAATCGAGACAATCAGAGGAGTGATAGAAAGGGAAGGTAGAGGGCAACAGGCCAACAATGTGTTAAAGTCAGAGCATGTTAGTGATGGTTTCAATGTGTACGTAGCCAAGACAACAATGCAAGAGCTAGATATGATTAGGGAAAAAAGAGGGAGCAACGTGGACAAGAGCAGTTCCAAAAGAGGAGGTTGAGAGTACGAGAAATGAGACATAATAGAGCTGTTGGCCTGAGGGTGTATCTGCACCCTTTAGGAAACCAAGCTGACCTGGTTCATGCTTCCACTATTTTAGGAGGGCTGGGATGATAGAGGTGCATTGCTCCAAGGATGGAAAACGAATTAGCTATGGGAGTCACATCTTGACATCAAAGTGTTAGCTGATTGATTTGATGTCAACAGCAATGATTGTTTTGTTTTTTGCACTGCCAGGAACGTGTGGCCTTTATAGCCACAGGTGTAGCCTATACCATGCATACAAGCAACAGCACGAGGCTAAGCTTCCTAGCAGCTCTCATGCCTTCTAGAGAGGCATGTTTTGTGGACGGTTCCACACTTGGATCCTTGTGCCTCTCTATTGGTGGTTGCTTCTAGCTGAAGGATCCTGATATGGGGCATGAGTCTGCTTCCATAGACCTGCAGATTTCTTCTAGATGAAGCAGCCATCATGTAGAAGGCATCTCCCCTTATACAAGGGGAGATGGAAGGAACCTCTGGAAGGAACCTTCACGTTCCTTGTGGGGACACTGATCCCATCTGGAAGGAACCTCTCCTTCCTGGAAACTTCCGTCGGCTTCTAGAAACAAGAAAACTTCATCAAGAAGCTTTCAATCCTCCAGTGAACCTCCCGGACCATGATAGTTNTGGAGAGGCTAGACCTAAACCCAGGCCCTTGGCTACCATGGTGGATTCCTTAAACCACTGAGCCACTCTCCTATGACGTTTAGAATCCACTCATGGACCATTATCACCATGGCGACGGGCACTGTTTCAACAAGATCTTGTCACATTTGACCCCGCACAACACTGCATGGTTAGAGGGATGAAGAAGAACAATTCCAATACTATGACTGGCACAAATTTCCATACCATGATCATCTAGAAACGTTGTCCATAGCGGGCTCAGCTCCAAAGAAGGCACGCAAAACATGTCAGGAAAAATCAGAGCACTACTAGGGTGCACAAAACTGACAACACCGATACCCCGCATGGGAAGCAACTGACCCGACCCTGTGCGAACAAATTGAATGGTCTCAACAGGGACTAATGACTTAAAGGAGGAGGGCATGGACGTCATGTGATGTGTGGCTCTGGAGTCAAGGATCTAAAAGCCTCCCGACATACACACACACATGGAACATGACACCACAGGACACAACGGAACCACATTGTCAAACAACAGCGATGGGTGGACCACAGGTAGCAAGGCAACGGGGATGAACGACAGGCTGCAAGTGCTCAATCCATAGAATAAAGGGATAAAATATGCCTAGAACACCATCAGGAGGGTATCTACAGAGTTAGTCTAGCACACACTCACCTACCTGATTGCGCAGGCGCACGAGCTGGAGAAGAGACTGCTCCAACTGGAGCTCGCCATCGATGGACCAAGGTGGGGCTGGGCTTGCAGGGCCCACTGGAGTAGTGAGCGTGCCTGGCACATACAAGGTGCACATTATGGGGAGGAGCCGAGCACTCATGTGCGGAATGCTCAGTGGAGCCACAGTTAAAGCAAAAAAATTCTCAAGGAATGTGGGAAAAGGAGGAGGATTCTTTCTCTTTACCTGTGCCATTCCTATGACAGTTGTCACGCCCGCGACCCTGCGTCTCAAGGGTGGTGGTAGTGAAGGGAGATAAGGGAAAAGAGGAGGAACAGGACATGGAGAAAGAAGATAATGATGAGGAGGTAGTGGTGAGAGTAACAATGCCAATAATGGTACAATAATGAACCATTGTTGTACCATTGTTTTTGTGACTGGTCTACCAGGCGGTGAGGCCCTCAGCGGTGAAATCCCTGAGAGCACCAACACCAGGAGGGGACTTTGGGGGGACAGGCTGGAGTTAGCCTGTTGACCATGGTGACAACAACGGACAATTTTCCGGTCCCAGCCTTCCCAATCTCATGAAAGAGCTTGAGCTTGCAAGCCCAGTATGCATCAGCCATCTCATCCGCGTGCATCAAGAGCGTGTTGAACTAGACAGTGAGCGTACTCAAAGTGCCCTGACCCGTAATGGTGGTTCAGCAACGTACCATTGCGCAAGCACCAGCTGGGTCAGCACGCCTATCGATAACGAGATTGGTGTTGAAGGTGCCAACATCGTGAATGAGATGCTCAGGTACAGTAACGATGAGGGCTCGAACAACATGGGAAGAATCAACAGCAACAGGTGTAAAGGGGAGGGATGAAAAAAGAGTGAGTAGGAGAACAATAACTCCACAACTGTTCCCCCTGGGCCCAAGCACTGGCATGATAACGAGGGAGGAGCCCTGCCAAAAATCTTTTTGCAGAGTGACTCCCGCTCCGTTGGGCGTGAGAGAACGGGGGCGCCGTAGCCACGATTGAAGTGTGCTACGAGATGGCTCAATCCAAAGTATGACAGGAATTAGTAGGAGAGGCAGAAACACACGACAAACACAGCCGATACATGCAAGGAAGTACCTCACTATGTTGAAGAAGAGGAGCAAGGGTGAAGAAATGTGAGGAGTGGTGGATCAGCAACTTTTGCAGTAGAAGAGAGAAGGACACTGGGACAACAAGGACAAGTGAGCCAGTTGTGAAGTCTGCGTCCAAGGTGGTGAGGAAGCTACTGAGATAGCTACTATGACGAGGTTGGTGGATGCAGATGGCGCCGATGCATTAGATGTGATGGCCATTGTAGTTGAGGTGCCGATGACTACTGCAGCTGCTACTGTGACAGATGTTTCATATGCTGTTTTAAAAGCAAAACCTAAAGCAAGTACAGTGATTTGTGTGACAACATCTGTAGCGGCAATACCAATCGGTCCAACTACACTCAGGCCTACGCTGAGGCCTATACTGAGGCCTCAGTGTAGGCCTTAGTTGCACAGTCTACGGAGGTGGAGGCAGGGGCACGTGGTGCTCTAGCTGCGGCTACAAAGGTTGCTGCTACTATTGTTGCAACAACATCCATAACAATGGCTGCAGCCTGCATCAGCCAAATTGCAATGTTAATGGTGTCCTGAGTTGATGTAGCATTAACGTTAGCTATTGTGATACCCATCTTAGCTACGTAACGTAGCTGAGGGGCTCCCCCCGAGGTGTGTGGGTGAGAAATACTTACCAAATCCATGTAAGTTCCACGCGATGACCACACTGACGTGTGCTTGGGTGCAAGTGCCTCACTGCTCGTGCCACTCCTCGTAGTAGGAACCGAGCAAGGCAGTGTCAAGAATCTCAAAGTGCGCCAGGGCGACCGACAATGCCGCCACAATAGCACTGTCGCCATTTGCATTTGACACTGATGTAGGAGAGCGTGGCCATTGTACGGCCACCAAGGGTCCCGACAAGGCGGCTGCGATGCTGGTGATTTCGATGGATGCTATGACATTCGTTGCTGGGAAAACTGTAGTAGCTGCAGCTATGGAGGTGGTTTTGGCTGCCATGGAAAGTGCGGCATACAGGATGAAGGTACAGAGCTTGAGGCTGTGACTGCTGCTCAGCATGGTTGTTGTTGCTCTAGCGGGCCTTGATCAGTCTTGACTGCACCTAAGTAGAGCGGCTGCGGCTTGGAAAATGTGGTTTTACTATCGCGGCTGCAGAATGTGCCATGTTGCATGGGTCTATGGAGTGTCGCTCTTGTTCTATGTTTTTGGACGCGATTGATGCTCAGCTGCTATGGTTTCTGCAGGAAAGAATGCTGTTGCTGCAGCCAGACGTTGCACACACTCTCGACCGTCCCCAAGCAGGCGGGTGCGGTTTGACTAATGTGCGGTACTAGTGAAGGTTTCTTGATGCTGCTGCAGGCGCTTGTCTACCACTTTTCATTCTGCTACTGCAGCAAGTTCTTAGTCGTTGAGTGGTTGTTCTAGCTGCAACCAGTCTTCAATCATTTCTAGGAAGCCACCAAGAATGATGACCATTTGGTTGTTTCCGTTGCTACTGTTGCTTGGCTTTTGAGCTGCTATTGGTAGGACGTGACTTGGCTACTGGGGTTGCACTAAGCTTGCGGTAAATGTTGCACCTGCCGTGCAGATGCTACGCAGCTCCCGCCGCTATGCCCAATGCTTGGCTGCTATGGGAACACCAACAAGGAGGACGGCTTCTGTGTAGGAGGTGTGCAGCTGATGCACATGTTGACGTTGCTCAGCCAATGCTTGGAAGTTTCTTGGCTGGCCACTTTTAGGATTGCGACGAGAAGCGGGATCCGGGCTCAAAGGCAGTGGAAATCGAGAGCGGGCAATAGGAGATGCCGTCTGTAGGTGGCCGGGTGGTGGCCCGCCGTGTCCTGCGGCCGGGAAGATACCCTGGGTTGCATGGCATGGCAGGATGGACGTGTTGCACGAAGAAGGGCCGCAAAAGTTTTGGCCCAGATTATGCTACCGGTGGGTGTTTTCATTGTATTCCTTTTGTGAGACGCTCGCTCTGATACCAGCAGTTAGCCCTCCTATACACAAGAGACACGGTAGGTAAGGCACGTGAGAGTGGCCAGGCTAAAATGTGCCATGGATATGTCATGAAAGTGAGTACAACACAAGAACAAGATTGACAACCAGCAGATCTGGTACAAGTTGTGTGATGAGGTCAAGAGTGAGCGAGAAGTGCTCTGTTGTTCTCGTGATATGGGTTGGATTTTTTTGATCCAACCCATATCACTTTTGCATCAGAATACCAACTTACAGTCGTGCCACGCAAAAGTGAGGCCGCTAGTTCAGTCATCTGTTGGTTGTTCTTGGCCCTAGTAACAGTGAATCATACCTTCAAACTTGTCAGCCATACCCAAACCATTGGTCCTTTTCAAATTGTACGACCAAACGACTTGGGGAGTGCCAGTCAGATGTGAATTTCTCCAGATAGTTCTTTCTTCCTCTATATGAGTAGTGCTTTTGTGTGTCCACATCTCATAGCTCCTCCATATCTTGCGATGCACCCACACCAAAATCCTGCAAATGACAGTGTTTTCCTGTCACTGGCTTCCCGCCTGGCTTAGAGCCTTTCCTCGGCGACTTCACCTTTGGCGACATCCCAGACCCTGCAGCCGCATGACACGTCCTCACCAGGCCCCACCGCCTGTCCAGCGATGCTGAGATCTCTCTTGTTGAACTAAGCCACAACAAGAAAACAGACGGAGACCTCTCTTGTTAAACTAAGCCACAAAGATTCAGTACCAAAAGCAGTAGTGAGATTCACCACCACAGTTGTATCATGGGATCCGTTGTAGTAGACGTTGGAAGCAGAGACGTCGCCACGACGTCAACAACAGCAAAGTCACCACACAACTTACCATAGTGAGAGGAGCTACGACAATGACAAACTACAGTAGCCACGACGAGCGGCAAGAGTAGCACCTGGTAGGAGCAGTAGTTGTGTCTGGCTACCATCCTTTCCAAGCCCAAAAAAAGGAGAAGCAGCTCATAATTGCAGCTTGCAGTGGTGGCTGTGAGCAGTCGCATCGTATAGTAGCGACAGCAACTAGCAGCAGCAGCAGTTGCATCAGCTGCCGCAAGCAGAAAATAGCACTAGTAGGAGAGGCGGCAGCAGCAGTAGCAGCAAAAACATTGTAGCGGAAGAGGCTACAACATAGCAATAGCTGCAGCGGCTGCGGTCTTGTACAGCACTACTGCTACGTAGCAAATCCTACTCAGTAAGACTGTGTAGCAGTATTGCAATACAACTGTACAGAAGCAACAAAACACTGCACAGTAGCTGCACAGACCCACACAGTTCCTACGCAGCCACGAGCAGGGAAAACATGGTCGTCACCTCCCTCCCTCCCTCAATTTGTTTTGTCATACAAAGTCCACGTGATTCCACAATAAAAGACAAAAAAAATAGTGGTGTAGAATACGTCAGCGCAAAAAGCACTAGCTAAAAATAGGCTGGCAAAACAAGGAAGTACTGATGCCATAATCAGTTGAATTGACCTCAGCAAATTCTACATATATGTTTCAACTCCTCAAGAAACACCGTCAGTTTCCTGTTTTGACCATTTTCATGTTTTTTCCCATACTGAATACCATGATGGTGCCAGTCCATGACAAGGCAAGGGGCTAGGAGATCCCTCCTCTTCCTCCTCTTTAATCATCATGATTCCAAGGTCGCAATCACTCACAATCGACAAGCTTCGCCAGATGCAATATGACCAGCAGCCACAGACCAATGTGTTGCAAGAGATTGTAGCGTTAGTGAGGGGTCGTTAAGGAACCTCACACCAACCACCAGGCTGATCCATTAGAGTTTTGCCATCCATTGAGTAGTCTACGCCATGCAAAACACCACAGTCTCAACATCCCTCATCATAGGTTGACATCTGGGATAAGAAGGAGATGGAGGATGATACACGTGAGGACAAGATTTGTGTCCTTGAAGAGCGCATTTGTGAGTTGTATCAGGGATCACACCCTCTCACCCTGCTACCTTCTCCTCATCAGAATAAGGTACATCGTTCAGCAGCATTCACTTTTGGTGGAGTTTCTCTCATTCGTGGTATTCCTTTACCTCGTCCATCATCTTCCGAGCCTGAGGTTACCCTCCCCATGGAGCAGACCAAAGGAATTTGAGATACGTCCACCCCGACAAGGACTTTGATTGCTGGATGACCTTGTTTTACGCAAGGGCCAATTTTGAGGACGTCTGGCCCTACTACCACAACCAGTTTCAGACCTATGACGCTCGCCAAGTCAAGACAGCAACAAGAGCTATGCCTAGTCTGCCCTATGCCATGCCGCGGGAGAATGTGGTGGACTACCACCCCTCTGTGGACGAGATCAGGATCGGGACTCGAGCAAACCCATGCCATGACTAGGAGCTGGCCCTGACACTGCTTGTTGCGCTGACCCATGTCACGAGTGTGCCTTGACTGTGGAGTCCCACAGAGCTCGCAACTGACTTCTGGAGGCGTGCAATGCACCTATAGGAGCTTTAGGACTGGTGACGAGACGTTGTTGGAGACGTGCGCCCCCATCATGGGGGCACACTTGGACCACGTAAAGCTCTTTACGGGCTTCGGACGTGTGGCCCTCTCTGAGTTGTCAAATCAGTGCAATTGCTTCCTTGGACCCATTGCTACACCTTCTAGGTAACATCGGCTCATGAGCCTGCTATCGCCCATCAACAGCGTCTACTTGTTGCAGCAAAGACTACGACCCCTCCCACGCCTCTGCCCTGGTTCAGCATTCCCACCTCCACCGCTTCCTCCTCCTCCTCCTCTACCCCAAGCGGCTAGACTTGGGGTGTTGCAGCGGCCGCACAAGGGGAGCAAGGGGAAATCGACATGGTAATGGACAGTAGTAACGGTAGCAGCAGCTAGCAATAAGTGATAGTCGACGTTTTGTCCACAATTACAACTGTGAGAGCGATCACCACTACACGGAGTGTGGGCAACCCCTTGTCTAGCCTCGGATCATGCGTGGCCTCTAGGCAGTACATGTGCAACGTATATCATCATGCCCATTGTCCTTTTTGCGCCGAAGGTAAGATGCATTGCTGCTCTTACCCTGATTCCTCTCATTGGACACAATTTCCACTAGAGTTGGTCCACTCAGACATTCTCTGTCATCTCCAAATTGAGTCCCTCTCAAATTGGGGTCGATGTGTTCTCACCCTCACAGATGACTTTGCCCAGATTCAGTGGGTCTACAACCTCTACCACAAGAGCAATGCCGCCTTGGCGGTCCACCTATGGTCCGTGATGGCTGAGCGACGATCTCGTCATACCCTCCACACGCTCCGCTCGAATCATGGTGGCGAGTTGTTGGGCAAGATGGATGCCTACTTTGCTTAGCAAGGTGTTTTTCACTAGCTCTCCACCCGTGCTACACCACAATAAAATGGTGGGTCAGAGCGTTGGAACCGCACTGTAAAGGATGTGGTTTGCGCTATGCGGTCTAAAGTGTGGTCTTCCATATCTCTTTGCCTTTGAGGGCTTTTCCTATGTAACGCGGGTCTGGAACCGCTTGCGAATAAGAAAAAATGGGATTTCTAAATGAGAAATTGCTAGGAAGCTTCCTAACCTTGTTGGTGATGACGTGGCGACATTGTCCAGTCAGCTCCCGCACTAGCAAGAAAGCAGGTGCAAGAAATAGCAAGGATCTAGCTAAAAGAGACGTGCTAAGTCTCATAAGCTCCAATAGCTTAGTAGAGAGGAATGTAGAGAGGAATGAAAATTGACAAGCACACATCATGAATACATGCCGCAACACACGGCGGGTGACGCAAGCGCCAGTGTCAGGTCGTCCTACAACCGACTCAAAACCACTGTTTTGGCCACAACTATGCACACATGCATCCAAACGCAACACAGTCTAAACCTAGAGATGCAAAATCTCGAGCCGGACGCTACAACTGGTCACACACACAAGTCCAGCATCAATCGGTGGACAGACAATGCAAAACATGCAAATTGGGCTTGAGAGCCAGTCCATCCAGAAAACTCTACCATTTGCAGAAAAAAGTGCAGAGCAACCCAGCAAGCACCCGGGACGCCGTGGCAGCCGTCTGGCAGCTGCTGGTGGATGGAGCCACCAACCGTCGATGTTCCGGCGCAAGCTGTGCCCGCATCAGGGATCTGCACGGGCATGGACACGGCCGAGTGGTTACAGTAAGCTGTATAAGCAGACGAAAACAACTCACATCACAACACTCCCCCATGACCCGATGGTACGCATGTCCATACACGTGCACAACTGACACAGGTGTGCAACAAGATGTTGAATAGTCCATGCTCACACATCCCACTCTCAGCCACTCTCGGGCAAGGGACGTAGCCCGACAAAACGAATGGTCACCATGAACTTTCCTCGCGCAAGTGCCTTGGTCAAGAAGTCAGCTAGCTGCATGTCCATGCCGACCCAGATGACGGAGATCACCAGTCGCTCCACAAGATCACGCACAAAGTGATGCTCAACAATAATGTGATTAGTGCATGCATGAAACACACCTGAGTTCTCTGTAATGCAAGAGCACTCTGGTTGTCACAGCACAGAACGATACAAGGCACAAACTCACGCAACTCACAAAACAGACGGTGCAGCCACAACGCCTCAGCAGCCCCAGCCCCCAGAGCAACATACTCGGCCTCTAATGAGCTACGTCCGATACAACCCTGCTTGCCACTACGCCAAGACACAGCAGTACCACCAAGTTGCAACACGTAGCCTGCCTAACTGCGCCCATCAGGACTCCACGTCCAGTCACTGTCTGAGTATTCTTCGACTACCACCGAACACTGCCGTCGAAAGCAGAGTCCGAGGTACGGTGTGGACACTACGTATCGCACCACTCACACAACTGCATGAAGGGCTCTCGCCCGAGGAAACTATGAAAACTGTCCAAGGAGTTTGACGGTGAAGGCAATCTTGGGTCGTGTCGTAGTGGCCAAGTACATCAAGGAGTCAATCAGGCACAATTACAAGGTCATGTCCACTGTCTCCCCTAGGTCTACGAGATCATCCACCTTCAGAGCGTCTTGTCCATCAGGTGTGATGGGGGAGGAGGCTGTAGGAACATCACCCTAGAAGTCAGCAAACCGCTCCCCCACAATGCGTGCCTGATGCAACAAGAGTGTCTGTCTCTGTCGATCACGCACGATCTCCATCCCCAGAAATACGGCTGCAGGACCAAGGTCTTTCATCCTGTAGACAGCCTGGAGAACTCCCTTCACCTCCTTCATGGCCTCCATAGAAGGAGACGCAATCAGGAGGTCGTCCACGTTGACCTGAATTACGATGAAGCTTTCAATTGTCCATCTGAGAAAGAGGGACGGGTCAGCGTCACTCTGCCCGTAACCGGTACGGGTCAGTGTGCCGGTGATCTCCAAGTTCCAGCACCTGTTTCAGGTCGTACAAGGCATTGCGCAAGCGCCAGACATTGTCACCGACCTCTAATCCAGGTGGTTGGACCATGTAGATCTCCTCCTCTAAGGTGCCATGGAGGAATGTGTTTTTCACATCCATCTAGTGTAGCTCCCATTCATGGTGAGCAACAACCCCGAACAGAGCACGAGCAGTGGTCATACGACCAACGGGTGCGAAGGTGTTAGTGAAATCTACTCCCTCAACCTGCGAAAACCCCTTGGTCGTCAAGCGATCCTTGTAGCAATCTAGTGTGCCAAAAGGCTTCACCTTCTTGCGAAAGACCCACTTGGCTTGTACAACCTTCCGCCCATGCGAGAGGTTGACAAGCTCATAGACATCATGCTCACGGGTGGCTCTCAGCTCATCCTCACAAGCAGCAAGCCATAAGTCTGCAATTTGAGCTGAGAGTGCCTCCTTTAACGTGCCTAAATCAGGCGTCATCGAGGGAATGCTCGGGGTGGCTAAGACACATGCCTCCGGAATCGGTCTGACCACAACAAGGTCGGCTGCGGCATCGCAAGCGACCAAGAACTCTTCGGAGACCAACCCGTGGCCGATAGGACATGCTGGATGCACCACTGTGTAGTTTGCCTGGACACTCAAGCCAAGGGCCTTCGTGCCAGGCTCGCCACTTTGAACACTACGAGTCGGGCGCCTGGGCGCTGAGTCAGCAGTCCGCTGAGCCCTAGTGGCCAATGGTCGAAGACGACCACCGAGCTCGCGGGCGTAGCCCGATGTTGAGGTGCTCACCTGTGACTGCGGGAAAGGCTGCTGAGCCAGAGTCGTAGGGGACATGGGTGCATGCACAGGAGTGGGTGTGACGGAGGGGACTGACACTATCATGGGATTAGGTGTGCCAGAGGGGACTAACTCTGGCATGGGATCAGGTGTGCCAAAGGGGTCCGACACCGGCACGGGATCGGGTTTGCCAGATGGGTCCAACACCAGCACGGGATCTGGTGTGGCAGAGGGGATCGACACCGGCACGGGATCAGGTATGCCAAAGGGGTCAGACACCGGCACGGGATCAGGTGTGCCATAGGGGTCTGACACCGGTACGGGATCAGGTGTGTCGGAGGGAACTGATGAGGCTACAAGACCCACGGCCACGATGGCCGGGTCATCGGCAGCCGGAGACCGGATCACAGGTGAGGAGGCCCGGACAGACCCATCCGCAAGACTAGACTCCCCCATCCGCCAGGAGGCCACACAAGTAGGAACATGGTCGATGGAAAGCAACATAATGCTGGAAAATTTGTAGTAGGTGAGAGCCTCAAAGAAGAGAGCATCTCGAGCCTCGACAATGCGATGGCGAGAAGGGTCCCAAAAGCGCCAGGCCTTTGACCGTGAGGACATGCCGAGGAAGGTACACATGCGTCCCCGAGGTGAGACCTTGGACCCCTACTCGTCCTCAATGTACCAGACACAAGCGAGGGACCCCCAAACGCGGGCGAGACGGAGATTTGCATGATTGCCAAACCACAACTCATACGGCGTGACATGGTCTGGAAGTGGACCATGCGGCAAGCGGTTCAAGACCCACGTCATGTAGGAGAAACCCTCAAAGACAAAGGACGCTGATAGACTGCACTTAGACCGCATAGCGCGAACTGCATCCTCCATGGTGCAGTTCCAACGCTCAGACACACTGTTCTGTCGTGGTGTAGCAGAGACAGAAAGCTGGTGAAAGATACCGTGCTTGGAAAAGTAGACATCCATCTTGCCTAAGAATGCGCCATCACGATCCAAGCGGAATGTGTGCAGGGTGTGACGAGACTGACGCTCAGCCATCACAAGCTACAAGCGGATCACCAGTGCGGCATTGCTCTTGTAGTAGAGGCTATAAACCCACCGCATCTGGGTGAAGTCATCTGTCAGGGTGAGAACAAATCGACTCTGATCAGAGAGGGAATTGACTGGGAGAGGACCGAGAAGGTCTGAGTGGACCAACTCCAGTGGGCGCAGTGCCCGGGAGGAGGAGTCAGGGTAAGAGCAGTGATGCATCCTACCTTGGGCACAGAAATAAAGTCAGTCTTGGGCGGCTTCTCCAAAGAATTTGCGTCAAGACCAAGGGCTGGCTGAGTTCGAATGAGCTTGGACACAGTGTCCGAGCTCACATGGCAGAGGCAACAATGCAACAAGCGCTGGTGCTCAGGGGAGAGAACACCAGTGCCAAACACACGCGTAGAGACAGGGGGAATGCAACGAGCCACAAGATACAGGTCATTAACAACAGCGGTACGAAGCACGATGGCGCGTGTGTCAAGAGTAGTCACTGTGGCAGAGACAGCAGAGTGCTCAACAGTGAGACCCATCCTGGTGCATGCACAAACAGGGAGCAAGCTGATCTCAAGAGAAAGGACAAAGAGCACATCAGAAATGTACAAGAGGCCAGACAGACCATTCAACTGCACAACCCCAACTCCCTGCTCACACAACAACTGACCAGATCCTATGCGAACAGACCGAACGGACGCAACGGGACCGAGTACAACGAAGTCACTACGACGACAGGTCATGTGATGGGTGGCACCAGAGTCAATAATCTAGGTGCCACTTGGCTTATCACCAATCGTCGACACAGAGAAACATGCCACAGAACACTTTGCCTCTGCTGGACGCTTAGCAGAGGACTCAAGGTAACAAAGAACAGCACGGATCTGTGACTCGTCGAGCCAGTCGGTACTGTCAAGTCCATCCTCATCGCAAGCCAACATAGCTCCACCACAAGCATCATCACGGCAACAGATGTAGTAAGACAAGCTATTTTGGTACCACTCGGCTGTGACAACACACTCGCACCTCCCTCAGTACGAAGCGCCAGCAGATGACGAAGCTTCGTGATCGTGCGATCCGGAGGGTCCACATCACCGCTGCTGCCGGGTGAAATGGATGCGTCTGCTGCTGTCGTGGTTGCGGCACGTCTAGTCTGTGTGTCACTCGAGGAAATCCGTTGCGTGTGCGCCGCCAGAAGACCGTGCATGATCCGAGTCCAGTCAAAGGACTGTTAACACTCCGTGTAGCAATGAGCGCCTCCACAGTTGTAGCACCGGACAAAACGTCCACTGCCACTACTCGCCGGCTGCTGCTGCTACTATTGTCCCTTCCCGCGTCGCTTCTTCCTCTTCTTCCCTTGTACGGCCACTGCAATGCCCTGAGTGTGGCCGCTCGGGGTAGAGGAGGAGGAGGAGGAAGCGATGGAGGTGGGACTGGTGAGCTAGGACAGATGCGTAGGAGGGGTCGCAGTCACGGCTGCAACAAGTGGACCCTGCTGATGGGCGATGGCAGTCTCATGAGCCGATGTGGCCTGGATGAAGTAGCGATGGGCCCAAGGAAGCAGCTGTAGTGACTTTGACAACTCGCAGAGAGCCACACGGTCAAAGCCCGTAAAGAGATTCACATGGTCCAAATGCGCTCCCATCATGATGGTGTCGAGTGCCCAGAACTGCGTCCTGCCACCGGTTCCAAGGCTCCTATAAAGGCGCATCGCGCGCCTCTAGTAGTCAGCTGCAAGCTGCGTGGGACCTAACGGATGGAGTGAAACTCACGTAGTCAGGCCGCCCTCGTGGCAAGGTCTCCGCAACGAGAAGTGTCAAGGCCAGCTCCCAGCCCTGACGGAGATCTACTCCTGTCCCAGTCCCGGTCTCACCTAGGAAGGGTCGGAAGTCGACCACAGTCTCCCGCAGCATAGCTTGGAGGAGATCGCGCATCGCTCTCGCTGTTGTCTGGACCTGTTGAGCGTTGCAGGTCTGGTACTGGCTGTGGTAGTAGGGCCAGACACCCTCACAGTCGGCCCACACCTGAAATAGAATCTCCCAGTAATCGAGGCCCTCGTCGCTATCGTAACAAGGTGGAGGTGTCTCAAAGTCCTTCGGTCGCCGCTCCATGGGAAGGGCGACCTCAAGCTCGCGAAACGGTGGACGGGGTATGGGGAGCCCACCTGTGAGGGAAACACCAACAAAAGTGAACGCTGCTGAACGACGTGGTTGATCCTGACAGCGAGAAGGTTGCGGAGTGAGAGGGTGCGACCCCAGGCGTAACTCGCAAATGCGCTCCTCAAGCACACGAAGCTCGTGCTTGTGTGAGTCATCCTCTATCTCCTCGTTATCCCAGGTGTGAACTTGTGATGAGTGGCGTTGAGGCCGCGGCATTGTGTAGGGTAAAGTCTGTTGAGCAGATGGTGCAGCTCCAGTAGATCCTCTAGGTGCCTGTTGTGAGGCCCCCAAACAACCCTGTAGTAACTTTGTGTAGCGCGCGGCCGGTCCGACGTGGCTTGCACGGGGTCCCTGGCCTGTGGGCGGTGGACGGGATGGCTTGCGGGTCGGAGACCCTCTAGCACCGCGATTTTGGCCTAGTTGGCCAAGGATTCCGTCCGTTCCGTTACATTGGTATCAGAGCGCCCAGGTTCGAGTCCGACGTGCGGACGCCGAGGGCGGCTCACTCCTATCGGGGGGGAGTGTAGCGCGCGGCCGGTCCGACGTGGCTCGCACGGGGTCCCTGGCCTGTGGGCGGTGGACGGGATGGCTTGAGGGTCGGAGTCCCTCAAGCACCGCAGTTTTGGCCTAGTTGGCCAAGGACTCCGTCCGTTCTGTTACACTTCGTCATCTCCTGCAACTTGTCGGACTGCCGCTGCTGCTATCGGCGCATGTCGTCCTGCGACCGACGAAGCTCGTCGACCGCGAGGGCCTGTGACCGCAGACTCATAATGCCCAAAGAGGAGGAAGAGGAGGGATCAACTAGCCCTTTGCCCTTGTCACCGACCGGCGCCATTGCAATGCTCATTATGGGGCCGAACGTAAAGAATGCTCCAATCAAGAAATGTTTTGACCCCAAAATTGCTGACGTTAGCACACCTAATGATGACGTCAGCATTTTTTACGCTAGCGAAAAAAGCTAACTTTTTCCGCTAGCGTGTTTTATGCCAGCGACTTTTTCCTTTTTTTGGTTATTGACGTTACGCAAACTCCTCGTGACCATTGGGAGTGACCTCGTCGCCCCCTGCTCTCGACCGCGCAGGCCTACGCAGTACCACACAGTGATGCGTAGTTTCTACGCAGCCGGTAGCACTGCTCGGCAGCAGTAGTGCCGCGCAGGCGCGCCGCTGCTGCTGCGGCGGGTCTGCTACTGCTGCCTCCACTGCAACTAATGCTTCACAGTTGTAGCCGCTATCGCTGCTGCAATACTGTTGTTGCCACTGTTGCTGCTCGCGGCTGCTAATGTCGTCGCAGCTGCAAGCTGCTACCGCCGCTGCACGCTGCCACTGCTCGCAGCCGCCGCCGCAAGCTCGTGCTGCGAGCTGCTACTCCCTTTTTTTGTGTACAGGCTGGCAGCCAGACACGGCTGGTGCTTCCAACCGGTGCAGCTACTGCTGACCGGCGTGGCTCCTAGATCTTGTCACTGTTGTAGCTCCTCTAGCTACGGTGGTGGCGATTGCGTGGTCACGTCACTGCTTCTAACGTCGGCTGCGACGGGTCCCAACATGTGACGGCGGCGGTGACTCTCACTGCTGTTGCCGGTGCTGCGTCTCTGCGACGCAGCTCAGCAAGAGGGGTCTTGCTGCTCTGATACCATGAGAAATTGCTAAGAAGCTTCCTAACCGTGCCAGTGCTGACGTGGCGACAATGTCCAGTCAGCTGGCACACTAGCAACCAAGCAGGTGCAAGAAACAACAAGGATCACGCTAAGGAGACGCGCAAAGTCTCATAAGCTCCAATAGTTGAGCAATACAGAGAGAAATGACAACTGACAAGCACATAGCATAAATACATGCCACGGCACACGGCGGTTGACGCACGCGGTAGTGTCAGTTTGTCCTAAAACCGGCTCAAAACCACTATTTTGGCTGCAACTCTGCGCACAGGCATCCAAACGCAAAAGCGTCTGAACCTAGAGATGCAGAATCTTGAGCCGGACGCTCCGAATGGTCACACGCACAAGTCCGGCATCAATCGGTGGACAGACAATGCAAAACATGCAAATCGGGCTCGAGAGCAAGTCCACAGAGAAAACTCCAACGTCTGAAGAAAAACTGCAAAGCACCCCAACAATCACCCGAGACGTCGTGGCAACCGTCTGGCAGCTGCTGGTGGATGGAGCCACCAACCGTCGGTGCTCCGGCGCTAGCTGGGCCCGCATCAGGGATCTGCACGAGCATGGACATGGCCGAGTGGTCAGAATAAGTTGCACAAACAAACGGAAACATCTCACATCACAACACCGAATATTTCAATTGGAGAAGAAAACCCATTTCCATCCATGCAAACGCTCTCAAAGCTTACGCCAAATTTGAGGTTTTATTTTTGCGCGAGCTTCTGCTCGGCCCCGCGGCAGCGAGGCTCGACAGGTTTCTATTCAATGCATGGGGTGTTTCGGACCCCCCACTCAAATTCCTCGCAAACCTTTTTGAGAAAAGTCACAAACCCCTGTCTACATGGGTTTGTGATTTTTGTTTGATGTCTCACGACGTCAGCATGTTGTTGCTCGATGGCATACGGCATTGAGACATTATGTGATCACTTGGAAGTAGTGCGTTTTTTTGCATGCTCGCTGGATATAGCGTTAACAAAGAGGGAAAAAAGGTCCACATTTGGATATGGCGTGGTTAATGTGCCAAACATGGATAGCTCTAGTTATCGACAATTTTGTGGATGTATGGTCACTCCCCCGTAAGAAATGCTACCCAACCTCTCTTTCACATGTCACAGCATCAACCACAGCTCCTCTACAGCATTACAACATCTCCCCTACAATGGAGTACCTGGTGGTAGTGTCTCTCCTAGGTTAGTCACCTGCACAAGTGTGGTGAGTATGCAAGATGGCTAGAAATGACTTGTGTGTGGCACATGCACCAACAATTTATGCATCTTACACTCACCAATCAGTGCAAGTGGTGCGACGCTCTGGTGCATGAGCACAGAGTCACCACAAGTACAGTAGTTTCTGGACTATCAAAGAAGTAGCCTGAATCTAGTGTGTGCGTCACCTTCTTTACTCTGTTGCACCCTGCCGTACTATTGAGCCTATCACATACCAGTTTTTTCCATGATCAATGGTTCGAAGCCTGCTAAGTTATACCCAAGCCAAACACTTAATGTTCTAGCTTCTGCACAAAATGCTAGAAAGCGTAAGCCCACCAAGTCAACATTGCAGTGAGCGCAATGCTGGAAAGCCTCAAAAAAATCTTCTAGACATACTCCCCACGTCCGCAGACGCCTGCTCTGAAGTTTATCCTGCTCACTCCTCCTAATGTCAAAAGGGTCTCATCAGATGGAGAGACAGAAAATAGATGAGGACCATGAAGTATGGTTCGCCACTTGTGATGCACATTGAGGCACATGGACTAGGCTACATACTTGTGGTGGGTCCTACTCCTCAAAATGAGCTGAGAGAAAAGCCACTGTTTCAGGTGCTACATGTCCCCGAGTTCGCTAGCCTCTCTGATGAAAACTCCATGAAACAAACAAATGCAGCATGACCCTCCACGCACTGCCAAGGGTCCGCGAAGTGGCAGAGGCCAGCAGAAACCCGCAGAGTCGCATGGCCTGGCTGTATGCGTGGTGATTGGCTGCCACACAACAGCTGTGCAGTACAGCTATCAGCTGGAACGAGAAAGCTTCCAGGTCGGATACAGAAGGAAAATAGATACAGCGACCTCAGCGTGACGGCTGAGGTCTTACAACCAACCGCAGTAACTCCTTTTCCTGCAAAACGAGAGGGACCAGCCAAAGAACCTGGCCTCAGAGAAGCTGCCTTAATCTCTAGCGGGAAAAAGAAAGCTCCAAACATTCACACAGCAAACTGACTGGTTGTAACTGTAAGATGTTCAGCAGGTTCGACTATCCCTTGTACATCATGCCGGGACGTAGTAGCCACACTCACCACAGGCATCCCCGCTAGCATGTGCACCGACACAGTGAGGCCTGCACAAAACACGCTATCTGTCAGTTCAGGCTCCAGTTGACAGACTTGGCGCAGCCCGCACTATGTTTCTCAACCAACCTGATAAAGGTTCAGGAGGACGATCACCAGGAGGAAAAACGCCTGGAACGAAGACAAAGGAGCTGGTATGAGGGCCTGTTCCGGAGCCTCCAAGGGGATGCAAGGACGAATTGACAAGCGGTCAACCTTACCGTGTACGGGTCTGTCCCTATGACTGGAGTCGGAGCGGCCTCCTGTCCTCGACCTTCGGCATTTCTGTCCTGGCCGGGTCCGTCACTAGTCCCCGTGACATCCTTCCCTGGAGGCGTAGGCATTCTGGCTCAATTTCGAGGGAGTGGTAAAGGAAGGGGAGAGCTCGCTCTACAAGCTGCTCGAAAATGCCGCTACACTTGGACCGGATTCTAGATTATCTGCACTGGACCTCGCTATCGACCAAGTCCGAGGGCTTACGGAGACCTTCGACACAGAGGAGGAACCGTAACTTGCCGTCCTGAAATTTTCACCAAACAAGTCGAACAAGGCACAGACGGGTTTTTTTAACCAGGGGAGTAACAATGGGCGTGATAGCTGATACAACCGCAGAGGCATGAACATAAGCCTGACATATATAAAAGTTAAAAATTAGCAAATAATTTCCCAGATAGTTAAAAAAAAACGTCATATCCGTTTTTCTGGCGGTACCAGACCGGGGACGACGTCCACCAATCGAGCGAAGCAAGGGGGGTGATGTGTCAAGCACGTCGTCACGAGAATCACGATCGATTCATTAGGCTTTTATCCTTTTCTTTAATAAAAAACTCCGGTTCACGGATGAACGTTTTTCTATGTTTGTATGGGCGAGGCTTGCGCAAGCATAGAATCCCTACATCTGCGAATGTGGGTTTGCGAGTCGAGAGAAGAAAACAAGGCGTCAATGTTGCACGCAAGACGTGCACAGGGTTACGTAGTTGAAAAAACAACACACAGGATAATTTTAGGACATGATCAATTTAATTAGTGTTTTTTTGTAAATCAAATGAAGAGAGAGAGAGAGAGAGAGAGAGAGAGAGAGAGAGAGAGAGAGAGAGAGAGAGAGAGAGAGAGAGAGAGAGAGAGAGAGAGAGA
>SZWC01001305.1:68665-80928 GCA_023375785.1 Penium margaritaceum | reverse complement strand
AGAGAGAGAAAGAGAGAGAGAGAGAGAGAGAGAGAGAGAGGAAAGGGGGAGAAATATGTGAATGTTTAGAATTTACTACTCTCCTCACTATGTAATTGAATGAATCACACATCATACATGGACACTTTCATTGGTGCTAGTTACATTAATCTATGTTTCCAAAAACTTTCACATCCTTGATTCGTAAAAACATGGCTTCCTAAGCACATTGCATTCTTCGAACTCAATTTTCTTACATAATTTGTAAGTCGATGTGGGACGCATGTTCAACTGTCTCTTTAAAGTGGGTCTTTTCTTCATAAGTTACATGAGAGCTCTACAACTCCATAAAGGAATTTACATCTTATGAACACTCCTACGAGAACATGAGAGTAGCTAATGAATTTAAATATTTTTCAACGAGTTTTGATTTCTCACTTACCTCCTTAAATTGATTCAGATTTAAAAGCATGTCATTGTTTTGATCAAAGTTTTGAAGAACAAAATCATGGAAGTATATACCTGAAGGGTTTTTTCTCCACAAAGTTTGAAGAAGAAGGATATATTCAGCTAGATTGTATGTTAAACCACAGTTCAGAGGGAGGTGAATTTGCACTAGAATGTCACTTGCTTGAATTGGTTCGTGTAATGAAAATTAGAAGAAGAGACTGTCAAAAAGATGTCATAAGATGGTAAGGGCTTTGATCTTTGTAGAAATGTTTTAACATGGTTTTTCTATGAACCGAGCATAGGATCGAAGAAGAGTGTGATGTTTGAGATTAAAAAACATTCCAACCGAATTCCCTCTCTAAAATATACCTTAAAGCACATTCTTCTTTGCATTTCCTCATCTCCTGCCATATTATCTATCAAAATAATCCAGGTTCGTTTTATTCCTTGTCGTAATTCATGAATAATTGAGACTGGGTTCATCACCAGCTTTGTTTTGTTTCTCAGGTAGCTCGTCATCCCCCCTCCCTCTCCCCCCAACCAACGTCTAAGTCTCTCACCAGGGGTGTGAAAACAAATGTCTGCGACTTGGATCTTATCCACCCTGTATTGCTTTTGTCATTCCAATATCCGACTGCGTCGAGCTGGCATGCGTTATCTACCACACTCAACCGTGGTTGGTTTGCCGTGTCTTGTTGTTGTCCAGTACACACGGCGTTTGAAGTCATCAGTTTTCCTTCAACTCTTCGCGAGGTGTTTGAACAATAATAGATTTTATGTTGGCCTGGTTCCAGCGTAGTTTGACGACGTCCTCACTCTGTGCGAATTCTATCGGTGCACACATTACGGTTCCATCCTTAGAATACAAATGTTCCGTTTTGCACTTGTGATTTTCACCCGCTGAAAACATGTGGACATCACGCGTGTCGCCCCCTCCCCCCCCTCCCCATGTCCTCCCCAACCCCCCTCCCGGGTCGCTCGCCACCACGCGCTCCGCCGCCCTTGTCACAGAACTGACGTTGCCGACAGACTTTTCCACCGTTTTTTGTAGCATTGTTTGAGGATAGAGCCACCGCACTTGTCCGCCTCTTACTGCCGCAGCGGCTAGAGCAATAGCTGTAGAAGGAGCAACTATTGTGTTGACGACATCTTTTACTCTTCTACGTGAGTATCTTGCTACTTCTTTTTTCCGCCGCCGCCACTGCTGTTGTTGCTGTTGCAGTTGATGCTGCTTCTACTGCTGCTGCAACTAATGCTTCCCCTCCACGTGCCGCTGGTTTAATGTGACTGCAGGTGCTGCCGTTGCTACTTCTACGAATGGTACTTCTACATCTCACGCTCACACTCACGCTCACGTTCACACTCACCACCACTCACGCTCTCTCTCACACTCATCACTCTCGCTCATGCTCACTCACCACTCACGCTCATGCTGACGCTCACACTCACCACTCACGCTCACGCTCACGCCCACGCTCACGCTCACGCTCAAGCTCACGCTCATGCTCACGCTCACACTCACCACTCACGCTCACGCTCATGCTCACGCTCACACTCACCACTCACACTCACACGCTCACGCTCACGCTCACACTCACGCTCACGCTCACACTCACGCTCACGCTCACACTCACACTCACACTCACACTCACCACTCATGCTCACGCTCACACTCACCACTCATGGTCACGCTAACGCTCATACTCACGCTCACGCTCACGCTCACGCTCACACTCACGCTCATACTCACGACTCACGCTCACACTCACGCTCACACTCACGCTCACGCTCACGCTCATGCTCACACTCGCACTCATACTCACAACTCAAGCTCACGCTCACGCTCACACTCACCACTCAACACTCACGCTCACGCTCACGCCCACGCTCATGCTCATGCTTATGCTCACCACTCACGCTCATCAGCACGATCACGCTCACGCTCACGCTCACGCTCACACTCACGCTCACGCTCACGCTCACACTCACGCTCACGCTCACACTCACGCTCACGCTCACGCTCATGCTCATGCTCACGCTCACGCTCACGCTCACCACTCACGCTCACCGCTCACGCTCACGCTCACGCTCACGCTCACGCTCACGCTCACCCTCACGCTCACGCTCACGCTCCCGCTCACGCTCACGCTCCCGCTCACGCTCACGCTCCCGCTCACGCTCACGCTCCCGCTCACGCTCACGCTCCCGCTCACGCTCACGCTCCCGCTCACGCTCACGCTCCCGCTCACGCTCACGCTCCCGCTCACGCTCACGCTCCCGCTCACGCTCACGCTCCCGCTCACGCTCACGCTCCCGCTCACGCTCACGCTCCCGCTCACGCTCACGCTCCCGCTCACGCTCACGCTCCCGCTCACGCTCACGCTCCCGCTCACGCTCACGCTCCCGCTCACGCTCACGCTCCCGCTCACGCTCACGCTCCCGCTCACGCTCACGCTCCCGCTCACGCTCACGCTCCCGCTCACGCTCACGCTCCCGCTCACGCTCACGCTCCCGCTCACGCTCACGCTCCCGCTCACGCTCACGCTCCCGCTCACGCTCACGCTCCCGCTCACGCTCACGCTCCCGCTCACGCTCACGCTCCCGCTCACGCTCACGCTCCCGCTCACGCTCACGCTCCCGCTCACGCTCACGCTCCCGCTCACGCTCACGCTCCCGCTCACGCTCACGCTCCCGCTCACGCTCACGCTCCCGCTCACGCTCACGCTCCCGCTCACGCTCACGCTCCCGCTCACGCTCACGCTCCCGCTCACGCTCACGCTCCCGCTCACGCTCACGCTCCCGCTCACGCTCACGCTCCCGCTCACGCTCACGCTCCCGCTCACGCTCACGCTCCCGCTCACGCTCACGCTCCCGCTCACGCTCACGCTCCCGCTCACGCTCACGCTCCCGCTCACGCTCACGCTCCCGCTCACGCTCACGCTCCCGCTCACGCTCACGCTCCCGCTCACGCTCACGCTCCCGCTCACGCTCACGCTCCCGCTCACGCTCACGCTCCCGCTCACGCTCACGCTCCCGCTCACGCTCACGCTCCCGCTCACGCTCACGCTCCCGCTCACGCTCACGCTCCCGCTCACGCTCACGCTCCCGCTCACGCTCACGCTCCCGCTCACGCTCACGCTCCCGCTCACGCTCACGCTCCCGCTCACGCTCACGCTCCCGCTCACGCTCACGCTCCCGCTCACGCTCACGCTCCCGCTCACGCTCACGCTCCCGCTCACGCTCACGCTCCCGCTCACGCTCACGCTCCCGCTCACGCTCACGCTCCCGCTCACGCTCACGCTCCCGCTCACGCTCACGCTCCCGCTCACGCTCACGCTCCCGCTCACGCTCACGCTCCCGCTCACGCTCACGCTCCCGCTCACGCTCACGCTCCCGCTCACGCTCACGCTCCCGCTCACGCTCACGCTCCCGCTCACGCTCACGCTCCCGCTCACGCTCACGCTCCCGCTCACGCTCACGCTCCCGCTCACGCTCACGCTCCCGCTCACGCTCACGCTCCCGCTCACGCTCACGCTCCCGCTCACGCTCACGCTCCCGCTCACGCTCACGCTCCCGCTCACGCTCACGCTCCCGCTCACGCTCACGCTCCCGCTCACGCTCACGCTCCCGCTCACGCTCACGCTCCCGCTCACGCTCACGCTCCCGCTCACGCTCACGCTCCCGCTCACGCTCACGCTCCCGCTCACGCTCACGCTCCCGCTCACGCTCACGCTCCCGCTCACGCTCACGCTCCCGCTCACGCTCACGCTCCCGCTCACGCTCACGCTCCCGCTCACGCTCACGCTCCCGCTCACGCTCACGCTCCCGCTCACGCTCACGCTCCCGCTCACGCTCACGCTCCCGCTCACGCTCACGCTCCCGCTCACGCTCACGCTCCCGCTCACGCTCACGCTCCCGCTCACGCTCACGCTCCCGCTCACGCTCACGCTCCCGCTCACGCTCACGCTCCCGCTCACGCTCACGCTCCCGCTCACGCTCACGCTCCCGCTCACGCTCACGCTCCCGCTCACGCTCACGCTCCCGCTCACGCTCACGCTCCCGCTCACGCTCACGCTCCCGCTCACGCTCACGCTCCCGCTCACGCTCACGCTCCCGCTCACGCTCACGCTCCCGCTCACGCTCACGCTCCCGCTCACGCTCACGCTCCCGCTCACGCTCACGCTCCCGCTCACGCTCACGCTCCCGCTCACGCTCACGCTCCCGCTCACGCTCACGCTCCCGCTCACGCTCACGCTCCCGCTCACGCTCACGCTCCCGCTCACGCTCACGCTCCCGCTCACGCTCACGCTCCCGCTCACGCTCACGCTCCCGCTCACGCTCACGCTCCCGCTCACGCTCACGCTCCCGCTCACGCTCACGCTCCCGCTCACGCTCACGCTCCCGCTCACGCTCACGCTCCCGCTCACGCTCACGCTCCCGCTCACGCTCACGCTCCCGCTCACGCTCACGCTCCCGCTCACGCTCACGCTCCCGCTCACGCTCACGCTCCCGCTCACGCTCACGCTCCCGCTCACGCTCACGCTCCCGCTCACGCTCACGCTCCCGCTCACGCTCACGCTCCCGCTCACGCTCACGCTCCCGCTCACGCTCACGCTCCCGCTCACGCTCACGCTCCCGCTCACGCTCACGCTCCCGCTCACGCTCACGCTCCCGCTCACGCTCACGCTCCCGCTCACGCTCACGCTCCCGCTCACGCTCACGCTCCCGCTCACGCTCACGCTCCCGCTCACGCTCACGCTCCCGCTCACGCTCACGCTCCCGCTCACGCTCACGCTCCCGCTCACGCTCACGCTCCCGCTCACGCTCACGCTCCCGCTCACGCTCACGCTCCCGCTCACGCTCACGCTCCCGCTCACGCTCACGCTCCCGCTCACGCTCACGCTCCCGCTCACGCTCACGCTCCCGCTCACGCTCACGCTCCCGCTCACGCTCACGCTCCCGCTCACGCTCACGCTCCCGCTCACGCTCACGCTCCCGCTCACGCTCACGCTCCCGCTCACGCTCACGCTCCCGCTCACGCTCACGCTCCCGCTCACGCTCACGCTCCCGCTCACGCTCACGCTCCCGCTCACGCTCACGCTCCCGCTCACGCTCACGCTCCCGCTCACACTCACACTCACACACACACACACACACACACACACACACACACACACACACACACACACACACACACACACACACACACACAAGCACATCACCTTCCTCTCCTAGTCCAAGTGAAGCTTAAAAATGCGAAACTATGCCAAAGTTTCATTTCAAATTTTTGTCTAACTTTTGATAACAATGGTTACTACGTAACGCAAAAAGAGAAAAAAAAAGAGGCTAATAGATCAATTTTGATCGACAGATAACGTCTTTTACAAAAACAAATGGAGAAAAGAATCCATTTTCAGCCATGCAAACTGCTTTCAAACCCTATTCAAAATGACACTTTAGGTTTTAAGGTTTGTGTGGGCTCATACTCAACCTCGCGAGGCCTAGCAGGTTCCCTTTCAACACATGGGGTGTTTCGGATCCCCCACTCAAAACTCTTGCAACTCTGTTTAAGAAAAGTCACAAACCTCTCTGCAGAGGAGTTCATGATTTTTCTTTGAAAACTGACAGAATCAGCATGTTGTCGCTCAATGGCATGTGACGTCGACATAGCATGCTCTTTTGGAAATAAGTTTTTTTCTTTGCATGATCGCTTGATGTAGTGAAAATAATGAGCAACAAAAGTTATACATTTGGATATGGTGTTTTTAACGTGAGAAACATGGATTTTTCTATACTTATCGTACGTTTTGTGGATACATTGTCTCTCCGCGGAGAAACCATGTATCCACAGAGTCCCCATCAGATCTGTTACATCCACTACTTCATAAAACACTGCCATTTCTACCAATTTTGAAACGTAAAAGTGGGTCTTTCAACTTTCTTTGAAAAATAAATGGTATGCTGCCAAAGGAATGCACAAACATAAAATCAAGTTATAGAAAATGCAGTGTGAGAGTGCCAACATTATCATTCTATTCAAATAATCACAAACCCCGATTTTAAGGCCACTAAACTCTAGATTGCCCCCATTTTCGGCCGACCATGTCTGAGATGCCCCCATTCTAAGAAAAGTAGCTATGTCGCCCCCATTCGTAAAGCTTATAGCTAGGGCACCCCCTGTTTTTTTATTTGTTTCCAAACTTGCCCGTATTACAAGAATTTTGGCTACATTGCCCATATTATCTTAACAGAATTTTGAGGCTAAGGTTTTATGGATGTAGACGTCGCCGGCAAGGGTGCAGGATGTCATGACTAGCATGGTCAGCATCAAGACGCGAATGGGACACTCCCTCCTCTGCCTCAACCCAGGCATCCATAGGTTGAGGCAAGCATTGTCCCCCCCCGCCCCATCCCCCAACCAAACTGCGCAACCATCCACCACCCTCCCCCACCCATCCGACCAAAAGAATGAAACCCCCGGCTCTGCCTATCAATCGGACAACGCGGAGACATGAACAACGTAGTACACCAACGATGATTAGGAAGCATAGAAGCATTTGAGACTAGACAATACTCGTACGTCATGTAAAACATTATCCGCACTTAGATAGAAATATGTAAGCAAATGCGTATCCATATACATATACTTACATCAACATATACATACACATACACATGCACATACACTTACACATACACATACACATACGCATACGCATACGCATACACATACGCATACGCATACGCATACACATACGCATAGGCATACGCATACGCATACTCATACGCATACGCATACACATACGCATACGCATACGCATACGCATACGCATACGCAAACGCAAACGCATACACATACGCATACACGGGGCTGGAGTAGGGGTGGATGCCACCAACTAGGGCGCCGACAACACTAGCGCCAACCGTGGGGGCCATCTCCACAGAAGTGGTAGGAAGATCCACGGAGAGGTGGCTCCTGCTGTGGAAGGATAACACCAGTCCTCGGAGGATGATGTGAGTGAGGATGAAGAATTCCGTGTCCCGACGATGTAGAGACTGACCACAAGAATGTCTGAAGAGCTGCATCACAAAAAGGTGGTACTGGCAGCCACATATCAACCCCTGAAAGTGACTGATGATGAAGATGAGCGTGAAGAACATGGTTTTGTGGCGGTGAAAAGAATGTCCGGGGAGAAAGTTGGTGAGAGGATGGAGGCTGTCGGATCACCGTGCCGTCAGGCTGAGGAATCAGATATGCATGTAATGCACCGGCTCAGATTGGTGTAGAAGCTGATCACAGTGGAAGCTGGCCAGTGCGCCCATAAGAGGGTGATGCCTGAGGCCGGTTCAGCATGCTGGTAGGCTGGTGACATGGTGCGACAAGGGGAACACTCTCCTGGTAGTGTAGAAACAGAACGGAGGAGTGGCTTGCCAGCAACACCATGAGGTGGGGGTGCCGGTTGTAAGAGCACCGTGTTCAGAGACCACTGTTGATGGGAGTGAGCATAGGAGAGGATGCCTCTCAGAAGTGTAGAAACCGACCAAGAGAGCTCATGACCGAGGAGACCACGTGGATGTGGTCTTGGATGCAGTCTCAGCATGTGGGGAGTTATAGATGAAGAGGGTGAGAGTGCGGAATAGCACTAGGTGGTCTTAAAATCACCTGTGTGAATTCAGAGCTTATAGGTGGACCTGGCCATAACAACATCGTGCCTAGAGAGTTGCTGAGAGGTGGGAGTCCAAGAGGTGAAACACAAGAGAAGAGAGTATGGTGAGAGGAGCTATCACCTTTCCTAGGTGATGTGAAGACAATTCAAAAGAGCCGAGAGTCAATTTGAATTGACAATTAAGTTTAGAAGCAGTTATTTGTGCTTGAACTGTGTAAAAGCTGAAGGAAAAAACAAAAAGAAAAGAAGGATAGGAAGGGAAACCCCCTCTCCTTTTTGTGTAGAATGAATAAATGCTTTACCTCTTGGTTACACAAGTTACAAGAATATCCTATGGGTAACTGAGTTTTGGATTGCCCCTTTGGCTTAGATGCCCCGGTTTTTTTTTTATCTTGGGTGATGTCGCCTGCTTAGGTCCGACATGTAGAGCGAGAGAGAGGCCACCACCCATGATCGTGTGGGTGGTTTCTCGCTGCCTCGCATCGAGGCAACCAATAAGGAGACAGCGGAAACCAATGTCCGTAGTAGCAGTGCAAACCATAGCCCATTCCTTTCATGAAGGTTCTCGCATGCTGCTCAACTGGCACGCTGCCGTGCTGTAGGTGGCAGTGCGTAGAACATGCAGCTAGTAGGAGTAGAGTTTTCAGCTATGTAATGCAGACACTGCGACTTCTGTTGCTGTGGCTGCTGCTATTCCTGCTATTTCTATTGCTGGCTAGACCAACGCACATGCGCAAGGAGCTTCTGAGCAGGTTGACATAACTTCCACTTGCGTCAATTTCAGCGTTGCTACTACTTTTCTGAAAAATTCTACTATTGCTTCTGTAGTCACTGCAAGCCATACAATGCAGGTTGCTAAGCATGAAGGCTGTTGCTAATGCTACAGAACTACATTGCTATTGCTTCACTGCTTGATTCACGCTGAATGATGTTTTCTGTTGGCTGTGCAGGCTCGCAATGCATCCATGGCGGTGCAAAGTGTTGCACTACGGAGGCTGCAAGCTGCTGCCTCTTATGGCTACTGCTAATACTACTGCTTTTGCAGCCATTGCGTTGATGCGGCTGCTGTTGCTACTGCTGCTGCTGCTCTTGCAATGCACTGCAAGGACCTTACTTGCTAGTTGAATGTTTTTGTGTTTGGAGTGCGCTGTTTCTTTGCCGCTGACAGCTTGTCGGCACAGCACGTTAAATGCATGCTGCCGGCGCGATGCTTCACACTACCATCACACTACTGAGCTTCGCATGACGGCCAACCATTTACACTCGTATTTAGTAAGATCTTTGTTGCTCTTGCCATCCATAAAGTGGCTTCAACAGCAGCAAATTGCCTTCATATGAATAACATACCTAAAACTAAACCTAAAATGATGTGGAGGATACCTTTGTGGCTGTATGATACAAGCTTGCTGCTATCTTAGACTTTTGTCTCTGTGGCACCATGTGGAAAAGCTTTGGCTGTGTTTCAGAAATCTTGAGCTGCTTTTTTTGCTCACACAACCCCCCCTGTGCTCCGATAAGATGCTAAAATTGATCTGGGGCATGCAGGCCCATGTTACACAGCACATGACATCTGGTGGTGAGCAAGATAATGGGAGCACCAAAACTTGGCCAAGTTTTGAACGCATGATTCAAGTAGCAAGGGAGAGAGTACAAGGAGCCCAACTAAGAGCTTATGTACTGGGGACTGGCAGCTAACCCACCAGGCCCCGACATCCACATCGTGCCAAAAGTATCAAACGGGGAACATGAAAGTCAAGGAACATGGAATCACACAAATGAGTTCTCCTGAGGCACCAGAACATTCAACTGTGTGCCTGAGTATTGACGAAGAGAAAACATACAGTACACCCAAAATGCATACAGCTGTTACGGTGATGTACAAGCACCATTAGTAAGCCAAGCTAAGGAAGTTTAGGCCTCACGAGAGGCCAGAGTATGCAACTGGGCATCCAGGTCTTTGCCACATGCAAACTACATATGCCTGACAAAAGGGACCGGTACAAACCATCGTGTACCCGGGTCCCAACCATAGGGAGAATGTACAACCTGTTAGAGAAAATGTTCGGCAAATCATCATAGGGTCTCCCAGAGCAGTGGCACCAGCCGCCAAGTGCCCGGGTCGCGACCACCAAGAAAACTCTATCAGGCAGGCATGGGTGAATTAGGAGGCTAGAATACTACATACCTGTCACAGAAGAAGTGATGTGGCTGCTGGAGAACCACCAGCACAAACTAGGAACCTCTTATTACACAAGACTGTACGATAGCTGAAAGCCACATGCACCAAAAATGTAGGAATGCCCATTCGTGGAGTTTATAAGCTTGTGTAGGTCTGTGACATAATACTTCCTCTCGCCCCTTGTAGTCCCAACATCTCAGTGTGTTAACATATGTAGGCGGGTGACTCCTGCAGTAGCCATCAACCAAATGATCGATACCTCGAAGGTTGTCGCATGGCTTCCAACTGTTGTGCGCGGCGTCATAGCCATGCCTCTTGACCAAAATCCTTTTTGTTTATCCACAATGTTGATGTCCGAAGATGTCCTCGATGATGCACTCTATTCCTTCGTCCATGTGAATGGGAGGAAAAGGAGTGACATTCTTGTTGGAGAATATTTTGCAGGGATCCCCACAGTGCTTGAGCTTCCTGCGGTACAGCTCCTCTGATAGCATTCTTTGTTACTCTGCATTTGGAGGTGCGACGACTTGGTGAGTGATTTGTCGTCGCCTATTGGGGTCGTTGAACCAGATTTTGGTCTTGTCCTACTTGCCAAACTCCTCGTAACCCTTAGCAAATAGCCTCGTGGTGTACATGTCTTGTTTGCCAAGAGAAATGATGATCTTGGCCATCAAGTATGGTTTTCTACTTAGAGAATCCTCTGGATATGTATTTTCAGGCCGATAGTCAATGTTTAAGTTGGAGTTGGACTCAAGGAACTTCGTCCATCAAGATTGTTATGACTAAATTTTGGCTATGATTTGAGATGCTTGAGTGCATGGTGGCCCATGCAGATGATGCATCGTTGGCATTCTAGGTAGCATCGTCACATCTTGAATGTGCATACGACCGCCAACATCTCCTTCTTGTACACTGTGTAGTTGAGCTCTTGTCTGTGTAACATTTGTGGCATACTCACTGCCGGTTGTTCTCCATCTTCATTTCATTGGCAGACAACTGCTCCAAATGCTCGATCAGACAAGTCAATAGCTATGACATACTTCGTCGTGGGATCCGCCAATCGTAGGGCTGGCCTTGAGATCAGAGCATTTTTCAAAGATTTAAACTCTTCTTGTTCATTGTGTGTCCAACTCTACTAGTTGGTTTTACAAGTGAGATCAGAGAGAGGCGTTGACCTCGAAAAGTAGGCCTTTATAAATCGAGGGTAGTAGTTGCAGAATCCCAAGATTACTTGTATGTCATGAAATCTTGTTGGTGTCGGCCAATCAGCAACCACCTCCACTCCCTTCTGATCCATGGTGATCTGTTTGCCGCCAATGATGTAGCCCAAAAACTTGATGGAATGTGGAACGAAGTCATATAATGAGATTTTTCCGTAGAGTTTTGTGCAAGACTTCAAGAGCTGTTTGAAGATATTCCTTATGCTCCTCCAGGGTGTGACTCTACACCAGGATGTTGTCGGGGTATCGACGAAGTTGATACCTTGACAACAAAGTCGCCGAGGAGTCTTTGCTGAATACTACTACTTGTTGCTGGGTGCGTTCCCTCCGTTTAAATTTTTCTTCCAGATTTTGAGAGCTTCATAACAGTGGAGATGCGCTGATGACTTATGTGAGGATGTCGCCTTGTAGCTAATGTGTTGACCGCCCTTCCAGTGCCATTGTGCTGTAATACCAAGTGTTATGCTGAGTGTAACATGGATGGTTGAAAGGGATGAGGTGCAGAGCAGAAGGCAATCTTAGGGTTTGGAACAATTGTCTTATCTTGCATTTACATTAAATGTCCTTTGATGTAGATTTTCTGCTATGTCAACCGTTTATAAAGAACAGTGAGAAACAGTATTTGGGATGTGTCGGGTCTTGGACCCTCAAGACAAGAAAAGCGTACAGTGTAGTGTCATGAGAAGTTGCTTCGAGAAACTTTGCAAAGCAGTCCAGGGGTTTGGAGAACACCGAGGCGCATCTTGGATAAAACTGTAGTGGCATCTA
>SZWC01001305.1:0-21638 GCA_023375785.1 Penium margaritaceum | reverse complement strand
TCTCCCTTTGTTCTGCCCTCCCTCCCTCGCTCCCTCCATCCCTGCGTCCCTCCCTCCCTTTCACCCTGTCACTATCCTTGTCACATGCTACCGCTCCCTTAATGCGTGGCAACTACGTGCTCTCTCCACCCACTCTTGTGGCTCTGCACGTGTGTGCCGTCTTGCTGCTTCAGTGGGAGAAGCCGCCTGAGATGCTCTCTGGAGAACCCCAGCAGCAGCAATCTCAACAGGTGGAGCAGCAGCAGCCGCTGCAGTATCCTAACGAGCAGGCTCAATCAGCCTCGCAGCAATCATCCTCGCAGCAGCAGAAGCCGGTGGAGCAGCAGCAAGACCAGCAGCAGCTTCAGCAGGCTTGGCAGCAGTACTACATGAGTCAAAACCAGCAGCAGCAGCAGCAGCAGCAGCAGCAGCAGCAGCAACAGTATTCTCAGCAGCAGGCATCCACTCCGCCAAGTCAGGTACAGCCTTCTAGTGCAGGAGCCACCAGTGCTGCTGCTGCTGGCAACTTCACTTACAGCCAGCAGATGGCACATCAGATAGCATCACAGCAGTTGGCCGCTGCTGCTCCTCACCTCTATGCAGCTGCAGGAGGACAGCAGCAGCAACAGCAGCAGCAGCAGCAGCAGCAGCAGTAGGGTTTTACGGTGATTGGAGGGGAAACCGCTGCCACAGCTGCTGACAGTGTGCACCTGTGGCAGTGTGTGGTGCAGACCGGACACGGGCACGCAGTTGCCTGACCGTCATGTGCTGCTTGTCCTGTCAATGCCGTTCTCCCATTCTATTGCCCAGTTGCTGCCACTGCTGCATCTGCTGCCATGGCCACTTCATGCAGTGCTTCGCCCTCTGCTTCGTGCTGCTGCTGCTGCCTGCAATGCTTGGCATGTGGTGCTGCTTCGGTCACTTGCTATTTCGCCTGCTGCTGCTGTTTTGTGCTGCTGCTGCTGCTGCCGCCGCCGCCTCTGCTGCTGACACTGTGCCGCTCCCGTTTTGGTCGGTGTTCAGAGGTCTCTGATGAATGGCTACCATGTCCACCTCTGGGCAGGTGGCATTGCCTTGGTGCAGGCTAGGTGGGAGTGTGCTTGAAGCAAGACAGCAGCATTGGCAGCTGTCAGTGTGGTTCATGTGGCTGTTCTGAGTGAATGATTGGTGCACGTGGGGAATGGAACATCGATCAGATGAACTCAGGATGCCTGAAGGACCTGGAACACCACAGGAGACTGTTGTCAATGGCATCTTTGCTGGTGTGGGACAAACCGAGGAAAACATTTTCATTCAAAGATTCATTGGGAAGTGTTTACAAGGACAGATTGCCAAGAGCATATTTAGTGCTGCTCAAGACGGCAAGGATGCACGTCATGGGGTCCACCATCGTGTCTCCAACATCGGGGGTAACAATGTAACACGCAGGTATTGGCTGATCCTGGCTGGTGCTGCTAGGGTGTTTCACAGTAGAAACTGTGGCACAAATGCTGTCACTGGAGGTAGCTGAAATGCGCTGGGGCTTGAAAATTGATCATAGGGACAGCAATTTCTAGGTTACTGCTTTTCATCAAAACATTGGATGAAGGTCAATCAATGTCAACAGACGCTTGTGCCAAGCCTCTTGGAAGTGTGATCAATTGGACAAAATGGGGCGCCCTCCATTGTAACAGGGGGTTTGCTTGTTTGTGAGGGTTTGATGGCCCCATACAACTGAGTGCAGAGAGTAACTTGGATTGCTTTCCGCACTGGCGATTGAGGGTCTTGAACCTAACCCATCCTATCGAACCGCCCACAAGCTTGAGACACTTTCAAGCCATGTGGAGAGGCAACCCCACATTCGAGTAATGTTACGCACAAAACTGTGATTCATGTCATTTGCATCTTTGTTACAGTGTAGATAGGCCTACCAGATTGACAAAGCAGACAACTGAGTTATGGGAGAAGATATGCCAAGAGTGCTTCAACAAAAGATAGATTACACGAGAGCTCAAGAGTAACGAGACAAAGAGAGAGTTGCTGGCTCTCACGTAGCAAGGGTGGCGAGCGAGCGAGGAGCGGGCTTGCTATCGCTCGATGTTGGTTTTCGTGCATTTCTCATTGTACTCTGTTGTGTCCTCCTCGCTTGTGTACATCGGCGCGCAGATGACTAACGGCGAGACTTGACGCCGCTGGAGTGTCGCTCGGTGGAGCCGACGCACGCTGAGGCCCATTCACACGTCACTGGGGCCTCCTCCTATGGCGATGCGCTCAGCTCCATCGGCGGGCCTCCTCGGTGGTCGGGCCGCCGGCGGTCACTGCCATTGCAGATGCTGTCTGCATGCACCTAGCGCTGTGTCTGGCTGTGGCATCGCGTCTGGAGCATCATGCAATGCCTAGGGTCCATGTCTCCTGTTGTATGGTCTTGTTTGGCATCGTTGACTGTCATAGGCATTGCCTTGGTTCGTGCAGCCATAACTTCTTGTAGCTATTTTTCTAGCTGATTCTGATCGCACGACTGCGTTTGCAACGTCGGTATCATGGTATGGTCCAGTTTTCAGGCAAAACGGACGACGCCCGGGTTTTGGGCTGTCGAGCGTCCGGCAAGGCTCACCGAGAAAACCCTGCCTGCCAGAAAACAGGTCTAGCACTGTTTTCTGATTGGCTGGTTAGCTGAGAAACAAGTTGTACACTAGTGGGGGGGGGAGCTATAACTTGGAGGGGTCTCCCATTGTTGCTCATTCTTCATTGCTAATCAGTTACTCTCAGTTTTCAGCCGCTTTCTGGTGCTAACACTGGCGCGCGCACATCTGAGTAACAAACCCAGAGCTTCCAGACTTCGTCTCTAGAGGAGCATACTGAGGGGGCAGCAGACTTAAGCAACGAGCGCGGAAGCCCGCACGCTGCATCGACAACGCATACTGCCCCAACCTGCTGCCTAGGTTTCCAGCTTGGTATCAGAGCTAGAGCGTAACAGCAACAGCAGAAGACTGGCGTACAGTGCTAGACAATGCCGGCGGACCCCTGCCGGATTTTTTCCGGCACCATTGACGCGCCTGGTGGCAGCGTCACATTTTTTCCCACGGCCACTGGGCCACGGGAAATGCTACTGAAATTTTTTCGGCAACACTGACCCCCACACGTGACGCGAGGAGGTGAGCGGCAGGCCGCATCCAACACCTGCGGGCGACGACGCACGCGGCAACGTCACCCAGGTGAACTTACTTGCACCAGCACGCAGCAGCAGCAGAGGCAGCTGCAGGCAACGGTAGCGAGCAGTGGCCGCAGCAGCCAGTAGCAGGTGCGTGTAGCAGCAACAACAGGCAGAAGCAACAGCTCGCAACAGCCCGTAGCAGCAGCAGCAGCCCGCAGCAGCAGCTCGTAGCAGCAACAGCTTACAGCACCGGCTTGCAACAGCAACAGCCCGCAGCAGCAGCGAGCAGCAGCAGTGGCAAAGCAGCAGCTGCATCAGCGAGCAATAGCAGCAGCAGGCTGCAACAGTCGTAACAGCAAGCGGTAGCACCAGCCCGCCACAACAACAGCTGCAGCGCGCAACTGCCTACAGCTGCTGCTGTAGCTCGCTGCCCGCAGCGAGCGAGCAGCGAGCAGCAGCGCACTGCTGCCAACAAGTAGCTGCTCGCTGCCAGGGAGCAGCAGCTCGCTGCTAGCAAGCAGCAGTCGGCTGCTTGCTGGTGACAGCGGGAAGCTGCCCGCTGTGACACACGAGGAAGAAGAAAAAAAAAGAGAAAAAAAATTCCCCCATCCCACCTACTTCGCTGTCCCTGCTGCAGCAGCCTTAGCAGCCACAGCAGCCTGTAGCAGCAGCAACTGCTGCTGCAACTGCAGCCGCAGCAGCAGCAGTAGTAGCAGTAGCCGCAGTAGCAGCAGCAGCAGCAGCAGCCACAGCAGCAGGAGAAGCAGTCGCAGCAACAGCAGCGATAGCAGCAGCAACAGCAACACCAATTGGAGGAGCATCAGCAATAGCAACAGCACGAACTGCAGCAGCAGCCGTAGTATCGACACACATCAGCAACAGTAGCAGCAGAAGCAACAACATCAGTGGTAGCAGCAACGGCAACAGTAGCAGCAGTAGCAACAGCATCAGCAACAACAACAGCAGCTGCAGTAGCGGCCCTAACAACCGACACTGTTGACGTCAGCATCCCGCTGCTAACATCACTGCTGACGTCACTACTAACGTCACTACTTACGTCACTGCTGACGTCATCAACTTCCAAAAAAAAACCAAAGAAGGGGTCAAGGGAAGGGGGAAGTAATCCTAAGGGTGGGCAGGACGTCCATCGTCCTTAGCAGACGTCATTGCTAACGTCAGGACCCCACAAAGGAAAAAAAGAGAACAAAGGGCATCACACCATGGCTGGTAGCCCCACTGGGGAGGGGTCCTCCTCTGTTGGGGGGACCACCACCCCCCCTTTCTTGCAGCGGCTGCAGTAGTAGCAGCAGTAGCAAGAGCAGCACTACCAGCAGCAGCAGCAGCAGCAGCACCAGCAGCAGCAATAGCAAGAGCAGTAGAAACAGCAGGAGAACAAGGAGCAGCAGTAGTATCAGGAGTAGCAGCAACAGCGGAAGCAGCAACAGCAGCAGCAGGAGCAGCGAAGCCAGCAGCCCTATGACGTCGTTGGTGACAATCTTGACCCCCTCACTGCTCTTCAGCAACAGCTTGCCGCCCTGACGCAACAGCTCGCGGCAATGCAACCGTTAGTCTCCCAGTCTGCCCCCAATGCGCCTCCGTCCTTCCCCCCTCCAGGGCACGCCAGCCCAGCTGTGTCTGCTGCCACGCAATACTTGGTGCAGCAGCAGACTCTACGCCAGCGGTAGACGGTGACCTCCATCCTTGGCCCCACTCTGGGTGTCGGCCAAAGGCAAAAGGACTTTGAGACGCCGCCGCCGCCGCTTCAGGCCGACGAGCAGGTCCGAAGCTGGGAGCTCAGCTTCCGCATCTAGGCGTAGGGTGAGGGCCTGTGGGTAAGCCTGCACACGAATCCCCGGATTCGTGGATCCGATTCACGAATCCCGAATCCGGACCCGGATTCACGAATCCGGATCCAGGTCCGGGTGTTGTTTAGGGATTCCCGAATCGTCTGGTGAATCCGGGGGAATGGGGGTGGGGTGGGGGGGGGGGAGAAAAAAGTGCGTAGCTGCGGGTTCAAGTCCCTTGCGGTCAGGTTTCGGACGCACGAATTCTCGTGCACATCCAAGCGCCGCTCGTTCGCCACACGGTGGCGCCCTGCAATGAATGTGACGATGCGGTGCGTCCTGAGGGCGAGGCGCAATTGTAGCCAATTGGCTGCCTCCAAACACGTACAGAATGGTTTCAACCAGCAGCATTTTGAACATGCAAACCTCAACCATCCATGTGTACATTTGACCTCTCTAGCACACACAAAAAGATATCCCAGCGCCACGAGGTCTGCATTTGATTCGTGGAAACATGGCGACACGGACCATAACCTTGGATACATTCAGCCCATGCCCTGGATTTTTGGATTCACGTCGAGGGTGCGGTGTACGGTGCGCTAAAGCGCACCGCGTCCCCCCCCCNCTTGTTGTTGGAGCAAGTCGCTTTAGAGGTCATTTTCAGATTCGGTTCCCTATGCCAGGACCCGCGAATCCCCACCACCATGGCTGATGTCGAGGCCGCAGATCTGCCACCGGGAGATGTCACCTCTCCCCCTCACGATGAGCACACTGACTCGGATGATGAAGGTCGAGGATGGCGATGTCGGCGACAAACGCAAGCGCCGAGACTCCCTTGTGTGGGGTTGCTTCAAAAAGCTCGGCATGGATCCTGCGCGTTCCATGTGCCTCCTCTGCACCCGGCACCCGAGCAAGCCAGTCACGATTTCTTGCAAAGATGGTGCCATGTCCGCGATGTGGAAGCACCTAAGGAAGGTGCACAAGGACCGCCATGCGCAGTTGAAGGCAATGGTCGCGGCCGCAAAACTGGAACAGGCCCGCTGCGCAATCGCCAACGCTGAAGTCGAAGTCGCTGCCGCCAACCCAGAGAATGTACCGGTTGCCCGCGGTGCGCATCGAGTCGGCCTCATCTTCCGCAAGAAGTTCTTCCTCGCATGCGTGTGGAAGCACTTGGTGGACAAAAACTTGTCATTTTCTTCCATGGACTCGTTTTGGCTCGCCAAGGCTTTCGCTCACGCCAATCCTGCCGCTGCCCTCCCGGGACGGATGACCTTTGTGCGGCTCATCAAGACGGCCGCACCTGTATACCGTGCGTGCATCAAGACGCTTTTGGGAGGCGTGATCAGCGCCATCAGTTTCACGACTGACGGGTGGAAGGCGATCAACAACACCAAGTACCTCGGTGTCACCAGGCACTGGATCGACGTTAACTACAAAGTCCGCATCATCGCGCTCGCCTTCCCCGCCATTGCCCGAGGTGCTACGGCCGAGAACCTCTACAACTTGCTCAAGGGTGCGCTGCAGCAGTGGGGCTTGTGGGAACGCGTGTACTGCCTCACTGTGGATAACAAGTCCACTAACGACTCCATGATCGACACATTCATCGTCCCCAACAACGAATCCTTTTCCAAGGCCGGGCACATCCAATGCCTTGGTCATGTCATCAACCTTGCGGTTGGTGACTTGCTGAAGCAGCCACGCATTGCATCCATACTGCAGCAGGTTTGAAGCATCGCGGTGTTTGTCACGAGGACCCCAACAAGAGAAGAGTCGCTGCAGGAGGCGGTGAAGGAGGCGGGACTGAAGTACTTGTCCCTCCACCTGGACACAGAAACACGCTGGAACAGTGCACTCGACATGTGCGAGCGCGTGATCGCGATCAAGGACGTCTTGGAGAGTTGGCTCACCGAGTTCGGGCGCGACGGAGCGAGCTTGCGGCCGACTTTCGACGACCTGGAGCTCATCGGCCAGGTCACAATCATCTTGAAGCCATTCAAGAGCTTCACAGACGACATATCTGGCTCTTCCTACTCGACGCTGTCGCTAGTGATCCCGTTCTACGCATCACTGCTTGAGAAGATGCAGATTTGGCACGTGAAGGCGCTGGCGGCCGAGAGGAAGAGCAAGCGGCGTGGGAATGCCGGGAGACTGGAGTGCAAGGAGCAATTGCTTCTGGAGCTGAAGGAGGGCATTGTCGCCACAACGACCAAACTAGAGAAGTACATGAAACTGTGCAGCGAATGCCACTTGCTGGCCACGGCCATTGACCCAAGATTCCGCCTACGCTTCTACGAGCGCGTGCACCCAAAGGTCGGCGTCAGCAATGCCGCGCAGCTGCAGTTGAAGGTCGTTGACCTGCTCCGCCCGTACAACGCCAAGGTGATGCAACGCCGCGAAGAGGAAGCAATGGCAGCAACAGCTGTGGAGGCTGTTGCTGCCACTGCAACAGCAGCTGCAGCCGCAGCCGCGACTACTAGTGGCTCTTCTTCTCAGGCTCACAGTGACGTCGCAGCAACATCCTCCTCAACAACGGGTATATAACATTTGCTATCTCATGCTACACTTTGCCATATGACTAGTGCTAGAGAATGAGTCTAATGCGGGGTTATTCATTGTGTGCAGGAAACAACAACCAGGCCTCAGAAGGCAGTGCCGTCGCTGCAGGTGGACAGGTCCAGCCCCGCCGAAGTGAGCGTCTTCGACAGGACCACAGTGTCCTGGCCGCCGCCCTTGAGGATGCCGGTGCTGACATGTTCGCTGAACCCGAGGAGCCTCAAATCCCACTCCAACCTTCTTCATTGGACATGGAAGTGGAGTGTTGGGCTAAGGACGTGAAGGAAGGCCGGTCGTGCAACATCATGAAGTACATGAGGAAGCACGAGCAGATGTATCCGTCATTCCACCTCGCGGCGTTGGACCTGTTTTTCATTCCACCAGCACTCCGTCCGAGCGCCTTTTCTCACTCGGGCACCACGTGATCACTGATTTCCGCCAGTCGCTTGTCGACCTCACCATTGAAAACCTCATGTTGTTGAAGTCTTGGGTGAACGATCCTCTCCTCGTCAACATTCCAGTCACACCCAACGGCGATGTTGCCCCGGAGTTGGAGGAAGAGGAGAGGCGTGTCAATCTCCTCCACCGAGCGGCACATGTTGCACAGCAAGAGAAGGAAGATGAGGGCGATGACAGCCTGGATGATGACGACGTCATGGATGACGTCGACAATGCTGGTGGTGATGCAGAGGGTGATGGTGGGGATCATGCTCTTGACAGCAATGATGAGTAGGATTGTTAGGAAGGCAGGCAAGCAGTCATGCGAGGGTGTTTGCAAGAAGCCATGGTACTGATGATGCTACAGTCTAGTGTGGTAGTTGTCCATGGCAGGCATGCGGTCATGCTTTTGGACAATGACATGAAGTTCATGGATAACATGTTCCTCCTTTGGCTTCTATGATGTGAATGTGAAGATACTTGCCAATGGACATGTTACTATGAGACCAAACATTACATTGCCTCCAATGAGAGCTTAGAAGTCACATATGCTTACCTAGTACGTAGCTGATGTACTAATAGTTGGATTCGTTAGGATTCGGAAATCCACTAGGATTCGCGAATCTCGGATTCGGATCCGCGAATCCGAATCCAGGCAATGGATTCGACCAGCGAATCCGAATCCATGTTCAGATTCGCAAACCGGATTCGATGTGCAGGCTTACCTATGGGCATACTACACCCTGTCGTATGATGCCATCCTGGCCAACCAGCTGTATGACGCTGGTTGTGCTGTCCGGGCTCTTGTCCCTGCTGCCCCTCCAACTTCCCGCCTCGCCCTCGAGCCCTTCTTGGGTGACTTCATCGCTGGCGCCAACCGAGACCTTGCAGCCGCGTGGCACGTTCTCACTCGTCCCCATCGCCTGTCCAGCGACGCTGAGACTAGCCGCCTGCTGCGGGAGTTCAACTCCGTGCACATGGGGGAGACCGAGACGATCACCTCCTACTGGCAGTGGGCGGAGGACATCCTTCGTCGCCTCGGGATCGCTTCCCTACCCTCTTTTGCCGCGCTCCTCACCATCAAGTGCGGTGCCACCGAAGCGTACACGGACGTCTTCGTCCACTACCCTCACGACATTATCTCCACCATGGAGGCCCAGGACACCCTCATGCCCTGGGCATACGAGCTCTTCCTTCGCATTGAGGAAGCCCGTCTGGAGTCTCGACTCCAGCGCACGGAGGTCGTCGCCTCCCTTGCCGTCGCCTCCCCTGTCGTCTCCTCCGTGGCCATCGCCGCAGCTACCTCATCCTCGTGGGGGAAGAAAAGGCGTCGGAACAAGAAAGGCAAATGTCAGCAACAGTAGCAGTAGCAGTTTTTGACCAGGTCCAGCGCTGGCGGTTCGGTCTGCCACAACTCTCACCAGCCCGGGCACGGGTGGTACACGTGCCCTCTACCAACGGATGAGGCTCGCATCATCGCCACCATGTGACGCCAGCGCAAGCGCCGTCTCACCTCTTCCGCCGTGACTGTCGCCGGCTCTGACACCTATGCCTCGTCCAGTAGCTCCACCACTCCGGCTGCTTCGCCAATCCCGTTGACACTAGCGCCGTAGTTGTTGCCACCGGCGCAGTGCTCCTTCTACCCGGGCTCCTGCACCATCACCCCGCACTCTGTCTACACTCCCGGGCCATCCTCTCATGAGCGCCAGGTAGAGCAGTTCATCGCGCCCCAGCTCGGCCTACCTCGCCCTCCTCCCCAAGGAAGTGCGAGTTGCATCACTTCCTGCTCCCCTGTCCAGCCGTGCATGACTAAGACTGAGCTACGGTGCTGCCCCGTTTCCTCGTCTGTCTCGTCGTCTCTCATGGTCTCCACTACTCCCTCCCAGGACGACGTTGCTTGGCTTTACGATTGGCAGTCTCGCTTTGCACCTCCTTCCACCGCGTCCGCATCCCTTGCTTGTTGCCATGTGACTGTTAGTGATCTTGCGACCCCGGTCCAGGACCTTGCTGAGACCTGGATCATCGACTTGGGGGCCACGCATCACATGACGGCCTATCGTGAGGCCTTTGGTATCCTCGGTCCTGTAGGTGATGTTTCGGGTGCCCGGACAAGCTCTGGCCAGATGTTGTCTATCTGTGGTGTTGGCGTCATTCGTTTCCATGGTCCCTCCAGTGACGTCTTTCTCATTGATGTCCTCTTCGTCCCTGGTCTGGGGCTTAGCCTTCTGTCCGTCACTGCCCTTGACCGCATGAGCATGGACGTTGTGCACTCGCGTGGTGTTGGCACTGTGTCGTTGCATCTGTCTGGCCTTGTTGTTCTTCATGCCACTGCCCGTGGCAACCTGTGGCATGTACCTTGCCTCTCTTCCTCTCCTTCCGTCTCCTCCCCATCGGCCGCCACAGGCCATGTGTTTGTCACCAATATGCTTTCTCCTCAGCACAGTCGCCTCTTGCACTGCCGCCTCTGCCACGTCCACTCTGCCATCGTAGACAGCATGCTCCGCACCCTGCCGGCCAAAGGCCTTGACCCCGAGACTTTTCCCCTCCCGTGCCCAACTGAGTGTATTGACTGAGCTCAGGGGAAGATGCACCGGTCCACGAATCCCTTGTCTTCCTCCCGTGTGTTTGCCCCTCTTGACCTTGTCCATTCAGACGTCATGGATCCTCTCCCCACCGAGTCCGTCAGCGAGCGTGGTCGCTACGTCCTCACTCTCACTTTTCTCAAGATGACTTTTCTCGCTACGGCTGGGTCTTCTGCCTTCGGCATAAGAGCGATGTTGCCCACGCCATCCAAGACTAGCTTGTCCTTGTAGAGCGCAAGTGTGGCTGCTCTCTCCGCCGCTTTCGCTCCGATAGCGGTGGTGAGAACCTAGGTGAGGCCGCGACTTTTCTTGCCTCTCGCAAAATTCGCCATGAAACGTCCACGCCTTACTCACCCGCCCAGAATGGTGTCTCTGAATGATGGAACAATACCATGGCCGACGCTGTCCGCACCATGCGGGTCGAGCCTGGTTTCTACGAGGGCTTCTATTTTGAAGCCATGGCCTACATGACGTGGGTCTGGAACCGGATTCCCCACGGTCCCCTTCCCCGCCAGTCCACACCGTACCAGCATTGGTGCGGTAAGCGAGCTAACCTCCGCCCAGCTCGCGTCTGGGGCTGCGTGGCCATTGTATATGCTCGTCCTGCAGCAGGGCAGCAAGCTCGCCCCTCGCGGACCTCCCTGTACCTTCCTCGGTGTCTCTCATCAGTCCAAGGCCTGGTGCTTCTGGGATCCCTCCCCGCATTGCATCATTGAGTCCCGGGACGTCCTCTTCTTCAAGGACCTGTTTCCTCGCGACCTCATTCGCTCGGGCTCGTCCGTGTTTATCCCATTGCGTGGGGGAGTGGTGAGTCCGTCCTCCGTCCTGCCGCTTCCGGGTGTAACATCCCTCAGTCCCTTTGAGCCGGCAGTCCCAGTCCCGTCTGCTGGTCACTCCGGGCCAGCAACCCTAGTCGCGTCCGCTGGTCCCTCCCAGCTAGCAGCCCCACTCTCGTCCGCTGGTCCCTCCGGCAGAGCAGCTCCAGTCGCGTTTGCTGGTCCCTCCAGGCCAGCAGCCCCAGTTGCGTCCGCTGGTCCCTCTGGGCCAACAGCCCCACTCGCGTCCGATGGTCCCTCTGGGCCAGCAACCCTAGTCGCGTCCATTCGTCCCTCCGGGCCAGCAGCCCCAGTCGTGTCCACTGATCCCAACGAGGCAGGAGTCCTTGTCGCGTTTGCTGGTCCCTCCGGGCCAGCAGCCCCAGTTGCGTCCGCTGGTCCCTCCGGGCCAGCAGCCCCACTCGCGTCCGCTGATCCCTCCGTGCCAGCAGTCCCAGTCCCGTCTGCTGGTTCCTCCGGGCCAGCAGCCCCAGTCGCGTCTGCTGGTCCCTCTGAGCTGATAGCCCCGGTTGCATCCGTGGGCCCCTCCGGGCCAGCAACCCCGTCCGCCTCCATCAGCCCGACGGACTCAGTGCCGTCACGTGCCCTGCCACACTGCATGCGTGGCCCAGGCGGCAGCCTGCGACCCAAACCGTCGGTGAGCGCGCAGACCGTCGTACCGCACTCTGTGGCGCCTTGACCCCCCGTGGCTCCATATGTCTCCTCTGCTCCCACGATCGTGAGTGGGGATTTTGGCACCAAGGCCCTCGGCCTGACCACCTCGACCATCATTGCAGACCTTCACCTGGGCTGCGCACTGGGCTACGCCATGCTTCATCATGAGCATCGGTACGCTATCGCGGCTGCACTCGCGCGCATCCCACCTGGGGCTCGAGTTGCACAAGCTCTCTCAGTCCGCTCCACAGCATGCCCGGAGGACCCAGATACCCTACGTGAGGCACGAGCCTCTCGTAAGGCCGCACACTGGAACGTTTCCTGCGCCGATGAGCTTGCCGCTATCCGACAACACCACGTGTATGACCTCGTCGACCTTCCCCCAGGACGGAAGGCCATCGGCGCCAAGTGGGTCTTTCGACGCAAGTGGAAGCCCGATGGGTCCTTGGACAAGTACAAGGCCCGCCTTACAGCCAAGGGGTTAGCCCAGATTCCTGGGGTGGATTACGACCAGATCTTTACCCCAGTTGGCCGGTTCTCCACCAGCCGGGCACTCTTCAGTCTGGTCGCCCAGCACGGGTGGGAGCTGCATCAGATGGATGTGAGCAACACTTTTTTCCATGGCTCACTGGAGGGTGAGGAGCTCTACATGGTGCATCCCCCAGGCTTAGACAATGTCACTGGGAGAGTCTGGCAACTGCGCAAGGCCCTCTATGGCCTGAAGTAGTCGCCTTGGTACTGGAACCAAGAAATCAGTAGTACGCTCCTTCGTGGCGGGCTCCAGCGTAGCATCGCTGACCCTGCACTGTTTGTCAGTCCGCGAGGCCAGACCTTTGCCGCTGGTCTGGTTTACGTCGACGATCTGCTCATTGTGTCGCCAGACACGGCTGCCATCCAACGTGTCAAGGATCTGCTCCACGCTGCCTACCAGATGAAGGACCTTGGGTCTGCCAGAGTCTTCCCGGGCATGGAGCTCGAGCATGATCGCTCCGAGGGCGTCCTGCACATCCACCAGGCCGCCTATGTGCAGACACTTTCCACTCGATTTGCAGAGGATCTGCCATTCGTGCCTAGCGCATCCTCACCCACGTCACCCAATGGCTAGGTGAAGCTGAAGAGTCCAGACCCCACCGTTGTGGAGGAGCTTGTTGACGTGACCACATACCAGTGAGTCATCGGGTCACTGATGTTTCTGGCGACGACAACGCGCCAAGTCATCGCGTTCGCCGTCAACCTCCTGGCGTAGTTCTCTCAAGAGCCGCGTCACCTCCACTACGAGGCCGCGATCCCAGTACTCCGCAATGTTGTCTCGACTCCTCGGCGAGGTCTCATGTTCCGCCGTCAACCGTCTGTTGTCGCGGTGGGCTACACCGATAGTGACTTGGCCGGCAATCTGGATGGTAAGAGTCGCACAGGATGGATCTTTCTGATTGGCGGCACAGCTGTGTCCTGGCGCAGTGGCAAGCAGGGATGCGTTGCACGCAACAATGCTGAGGCGAGTACGTTGCTCTTGGCTCAGGCGCGTGTGAGAGTGTGTGGTTGCGTCGTCTTTTGTCCGAGTTACGTCAGTCCGTCGCATCCATCACGTTGCAATGTGACAATGAGAGTGCCATGGCCATCACCGACAATGACGGCGTGCATCACACACGCACAAAGCACATCAATGTTGAGTATCACCATGTGCATTCGTTGTTGCATGACGATAGCGTCAGCATTGTGTGGGTTGAGACAACACGGCAGTTGGCTGACTTCTTGACCAAGGAACTGAAGCGCGACTCGTTCAAGAAAGCTGTGAGTTCAATCGGCATGCGTCCGTGAGTGACTCTCTCTGTCCCTGCTTGCGTCTCTGCTTGGCCTGGGGTAATTTGGTCGTTGACTGTCTCTGTCCGCATATGTGCACTACGCCTGTGAGTCATGGGGGAGTGTTGGTTTTCGTGCATCTCTCATTGTACTCTGTTCTGTCCTCTCGGCTTGTGTACATCGGCGTGCAGATGACTGACGGCGAGACTTGACACCGCTGGAGTGTCGCTCGGTGGAGCCGACGCACGTTGAGGCCCATACAACTGTCGTTGGAGCCTCCTCCTCTGGCGATGTGCTCAGCTCCATCGGCAGGCCTCCTCGGTGGTCGGGCCGCTGCCGGTCACTACCATTGCAGATGCTGTCTGCATGCACCTAGCGTTGTGTCTGGCTGTGGCATTGCGGCTGCAGTATCATGCGATGCCTAGGGTCCATGTCTCCTGTTGTATGGTCCTGTTTGGCATCGTTGACTATCATAGGCACTGCCTGGGTTCGTGCCGCCATAACTTCTTGTAGCTATTTTTCTAGCCAATTCTGACTGCACGACTGCGTTTGTAGTGTCGGTATCATGGTATGGTCCAGTTTTCAGGCAAAACAGACAACGCCCGGGTTTTGGGCTGTCGAGCATCTGGCACGGCTCACCGAGAAAACCCTGCCTGCCAGAAAATATGTCTAGCAGTATTTTTTGATTGGCTGGTTAGCTGGGTAACAAGTTGTACACTAGCGGGGGGGAGCTAGAACTTGGAAGGGTCTCCCATTGTTGCTCATTCTTCATTACTAATCAGTTACTTTCAGTTTTCAGCTGCTTTCTGGCGCTAACACTGGCGCGCGTACTCCTGAGTAACAAACCAAAAGCTTCCATACTTAGTCTCTAGAGCAGCAGACTGAGGGGGCAGCAGACTTAAGCAACGAGCGTGGAAGCCCGCACGCTGCATCGACAACGCATGCTGCCCCAACCTACTGCCTAGGTTTCCAACTCTCGATACCCTCGAGCGTGCTGTGATTTGAACCACCACCTATCCATCTTCCAAAAACTCTGTCAATCTAGACGCCAATAAAGAATCCGGCAACATCTTGTTTGAGAGACCACCCGGCTTTCTACAACAGAGGTGGTAACAAGAAATCCAACAAGGAAAAAATGTTACAAGCAAGGAGTGCACAAGGTTACGTCATACATACTGGTGTGTCAATCACAATGACCTCTCGACTTGTCGCCACGACTCTCGGGGACGCCGGGATGCTCAACAGCTACTTTGACGGTATTAGTCTGAACTATCACGTCCTCACGTGCTCTCTACAATTTTCTCCCTCACCACATCCTAGGGTCCATTTGATGATGGCGATATCCTTCCTCGTTCACGATTAAGTTGTGTAGAGTTTATCATCCTACACATGGTGCTTCTTTTGGTTTGTCATTCAGACAAACGAGGAGCCGCTATGCCTATCGGGTTCTAGCTAGCTGATGTTTTGGAGCTTGTAATGGGTGAATCTATTTTCCACTCATTGGTTGCATTAGTGCGTTTTGACGCACGCATGTGAGACTATACCCACACACTTGTGTTGTTTTCTCTCCACATTTTTTCTTCCATGCACATCTTTTCCTTTTCTCCACCAATCCAAGTGTCGTTTATTACGTTGTATTCACCACAGCATGATCTCTCACAAAGAAATCCGCTAGGAGGGTTTTCTCATTCCCTCATGGTTTCAAAGCTCTAGAGAGACACAACCTCTTCATCCCACCATAAGCTTGCAATAGTAAGAGAAGCATGTGGGCTGGGTTGTACAAGGGTGGGTGGGGCGTACATGTCCTCACAACATGGCGGCATTGAGCTGAGGGCTCTCGTCACATAATCCTCCGGCACAATGATAGAGGCCTACGTCGGGGGCTGAATGCCGCCGATATCTTTCACGCAGTTTCCATCGCCTCGGCGGACTTCTTGGCCTCGACATGAAGCGGGACAAGCAAAGTCTTAGGCCGCCACATTAGTTGTAGAAGTTGTAGAAGCTATATCCGCTGCCCTTGTCGTAGCAAGAGCAATAGCTCGCAATCTTAGCAGTCGAAGGTCAATAGCAACAGCATTACAAAAGTGAGACGATGACAACCTTGTTGCATAGGGTTCATGTCAATCAATAACAGTAGTAATACCAACTATTGCATCTCCCGCATTAGTAGCAGCAACAGCACCCATACTAGCAGTGGCACTATAGCAGTCGGAGCAGCATCAGCAGTAGTAGCGTTAGAAGTAGCAACAACAGCAGCAGCATCAGAAGTAGCACCTGCAAGGGCAGTAGCTACATGAGCCACAATAGCAGTAGCAAGAGCAGCAACCAAAACGTCAGCCACACTAATCGCAGCAACAGAGGAACATCAGCAACATCAGTAGCAACAAGATCAGCAAAGCCAGCATGCTTGTCATGCATTTAGTAGCAGGAGCAGCAGCAGCAAGCTCGTTGTGCAAGCAGCAGCTGCTCTGTTGTGAGAGCAGCAACAGCATCTAAGGCAACAGTGGCTGCTGGGGAACTTATTTGCAGCTTCCCTCATCTGCTACTCCATTGGTTGATGGACTTATTGACTGACGAGCTCGTCAAATGACAAACCCATTGATCAACAAACTTGTCAATCAAGGAGCTTGCCCACTGGATTCCAGATCGCAAGTCCAAAAAAAGGAAAAGAAAGCAGGTAAGGGGATGAGCTTAGCTACCCTTGGGGCCTCAACAAACACCCTGGGTGAGCCCAAGTGGGCCTTCGCCCAACATTAGGTCTTCCATTTCACTGCACTTTTAATTTCTTTCTTTTTTTCGTACAGATCGGGGCATCCAGGGTTTGCCCCGGTGTCACGAGAGACCAGTCCTTGGGGACCTATCTCAGGTATTTCCCTTATGTTTTCTTTTCTCTCCCTTCCTTTCATTCGATACCCTTGCACGTGGGAGTCTGACCCCGTGCCGTGGGAGACAACCATCATCATGTCATCAATTGTTCCACTGCCCGCGCCGACGTCCTTCACAATCTTTGTACCTCATCTTGGGTGGCGATGAATGCCACCACTGTTCTACCCCATCTACGGAACTTCCTCTCCTTCCTACACCCACCAAAATGGCTTCAGTCGGCAGCTTTACCCATGTCTTCTCCATGTTTCACCTTTGGACCCTCCGCATCTCCTGGCGCATTTCAACATGGTTTGGGTGCATCTACTCTAACTTTTGCAGTCCTCCCACAACATTGGCCTCCCGATGTCCCCTCTGGTAATTGCTTGGTTGACGAGTTTCAGAGTCACCGTTCTTCCGATGGAGCCCTTTGGAGCACGCCATTTGGTGGGGTATTGGCGCGTGTACATTTGATTGAACATTGATAGTCGTTTACCCCGCCTAGTCTCTTCGGTGTGACTTTTGGACGTGCTGAACACTCTTCTAGACTTGTTTGTAGTGACCATATTGTCATGTGACTACCCTCTCTCATGATTTGAGTGGACTCTTAATCATCGACTCTAGAGCCACTCGCCACATGATGTCGTCTCATACTGCATTTGTCACATTGGGGCCTGTTGGTGAAACACGCTTCGTCCGTATTGGCTCTGGCCAGATGGTGCTAGTTTAGGGCATTGGTGTACTGTGTTTTGTTGGTCCATCGGGTGATGTCTTCTTGCCCGTTGCCCTCTTTGTAACTTTGCTTGAGGTTAGTTTTCTATCTATCACTGCCTTCAATGATCAGAGCATGGAATTCTTTTCTCTTGTGACGTTGGCACACTTTTGCTGCAGTCGTCTAGCTCTCATTTTCTTTGTGGTCTATGTTGTGACAAGTTACATCGTGTGTCCTTGTTTGCACCTTCTTCCACTGCCAATGTTGTATCTCATGTGCATGTTGCTCCCTTGCCTTCTCCTATGCACACACATTTTTTCCATGGATGTCTATATCATGTGCATACAGTTGCGGAGCATAGCCCCCTATGCCATCACCCTACCATTGGTCTTGACCTTAGCAGATTCCGTGTGCCTCAAACTGCTGACTGCATTGATTTCAAACATGGAAAGAATTGTCGCACGTCCTTCCCATCGTCTAACTCGCGTACACTACATCCCCTTGTCCTTGTCCATACAAAATTCACAAGTCCTTTCCTTGATGAGTCTATGGAGGGTGTAAAACGGTACATATTGTTTCTTATTCATGATTTCTCTCGCTTTTGTTTCGTCTTTGCCCTTCGCTAGAAAAGCGGTGTTTGGCCCACAATGAAGTCTTGGCTTGTCTAGGCTAATGATGCTTGCCAGTTGAAGCTATTAGCCTTTTGCTCTGATCATTGTGAGGAGTTCATGGGCCCCAGAGCCTGCTTTCCCAAGTCTCAAGGGGTGAATCTCGAGCTCTCTGCTCCATATACACCATAGTACAACAGAGTCTCAAAACGATGGAACTGCACTTTCACTAACGGTGTTCACACCCTTCTTGTCGAGTTTGGCCTCCCCCGACGACTTGTGTTTGAAGCCATATCCTATATGAATTGGGTTTGGATCCGCGTTCTCCACGGTCCGCTACCTCATCATCTCAAGCTGTTTAAATGATGGCATAGTCTTTGTGCTAACCTCCACCATGCTCATGTATGGGGCAGCATCGCTTGAGTTTGGCTCACTAAGGACCAAAGTATCTCCTCGAGGTCATCTATGTCCTTTCCGTGGTGTCTCTTCTCAGACATTGAGCATAGCCAAGTTTTCAAGTCTCGTGATGCTCTCTTCTTTGAGAACACTTCCTCTCGCAATCATCTCACTCGATCATGTGGGATGCTCCCATCTCTTGTCCAAGGGGAGGTGGTATCTATGAAGTGCCCTTTGAAAGTGGTTGCACGCTATCTTTTGCATCTATGGCATCACTTCCATTGTCGTCTGCATGATGCAGATGTGACCTCCTATTACATCTGCATCGTTGCCTGTATCATTTCCTATCCCATCGGCGTAGTTGCCTACGTCATCTCTTATCACATCTTTATTGTTTCCTGCATCATTTTCTATCGTATCTATGTAATCGCCTACATCATCTCCTATCGAATCTACATCTTCACTTGCTTTACCTCTTGTTACATCCACAACACATCAGCACCTGCGTGATGCGTAATCTCCCATTCCATCAACATCACCTGCATTGTCTCCTGTTGTGTCGCTATCGGTGCCAGCACCATCATCTGTGTCACCAGGTGTGGTCCCATCTCCAGCATACTTAGTCGCACCTTCGCATCCCCTTATCGTGTCGTCGTCCATTCCCCCCCCTGGCCATCGTCTAAGACCATTGCATTCTATGTCTCACTACTCCTGGTCTACCAATCACATTGCCTCGGCTGGCTCCTCTGGGACCATGCGATCAGCCCATCTAGCATTCTGCAGTGTCGTTGATACCATACAACCTATTCATGCCTCTTGATGATCTTGGCCTTGCAACGATTGTGGTGGAGCCGTACATAACGCTTAGATATCATTTTATCTGTGATCAGTTGCATCAAGCCATTACGGCAGCTGAGTCTACTTGGCCTCTACGATATGCCTCAGTTGCCACCGCTCTCGTTTCGAGTGGCATCAAAACACCTGAACCGACCACAATGCAACAAGCTGATTCCGTTGCACATACCATTTAGAACCAATCACCCCAAATTTACACACTCTTGAAACTGTGCACCAGTGTGCACAGTTTCACTTAACCATACATGAGAAGTTACCAAGAAATTTCCTTACATTTCATTCCTAAAGAATGAAATGTAGCAAGTAGCTTCCAAAGTACACAATCTACAATGCATCCATTCACTTTTCATATAGAGGCGTCTCACCATGATTCGCATTTCCAGAAACATTCGTTTTATAACACAAATCACATCTTTCAATGCAATTATGCAAGGCTTCATTTAATTATTTTTGAAGTATTTGAGCAACTATTGTTGGCTTTTTACAAATGTTTCATAGAATATTCTTGGACAATAAACTACAGAGCTTAATGTTTTCTTAAATAAAAACCTTCCATATGGTGGCTTGTACTCTACACCTATTTCTGAGATTGTTTGAGTTCACTGGGCTCCGCATGACTTAGTTTTACATTGCAATGGTCTCATACGAACTGAAGCTGTGCTGTCTGGAACAATAGCAACCTCATACCCATTTTTGGGTTTGCTCCACCCCTCCCTCCACCCCTCATCCCCCCTCCAGATTCGACGAAGTGTACGTGGGAAGTGTACTAGACGATGCACGGCCTTTGGCAGGCATTTTTGGCTTCACTTTGAACTAGTGTGTTAGGTAAATACATATCCCCAAAGGTTCTTCGATCGCACTTATGCACAATTTTCTTCGACACGATGCAACAAGGACTACACTGCCATATGCACTCACGCCATACACTTTACTTGTGACAGAAGGAGGGGGGGTCCGGTTCTGATTTCTAGTGCCAACCAGCCCCCCCCTCCTCTAACGGAGAAGTGCATGTGAGGAGTGTTGGTGGAAGTAGACAACAAACATCGCATGAGAAGCAACAAGATTCACACAAGTGCACAGGTCAGTCCGATGCTTGCACACCGTCGATTAATGCCAATCGACCATCGGAATGTCTCGATGAGTCGATCTGTTCTGGTGACCCTATTGAACTGAACGAGTGTTTTCATTCTGTCATCAAATGGCGGACGATGGAGAACCACATGAGTATAAAAATTTTCTTTGTTAAATAAACCGACCTCTACTGGCAATGAAGTCCGTCATCCGAGTAGTCGGGCTTCAACGGCAAAGCCCAACTACTCGGGGGTTAGGCTTTGCTGCCGGCCGACTGCAAAACTGCATGCAATTGTGCACTTACGCAGTTGCACACAAACAACATCAGCAACCAGCCTTTGACTCCACCAACAGGCACTCGTTGTCTCTCAAGCGGCCAATGTTATTCTTGCTTGTGTCGCGACAATCCCTGTAAAGAGGTGCAAGAGAGAGAGAGAGCAACTATTCTCTTCTGACTCAAAAAAATTCACATTCAGATATAAGGTAGATCTGAAAACTACAGTTTTAAAGATAATCATGTTTTGGTACATTCTTATGTCTTTTTTGTCAGCGGAGATGTCCAGTTAGAATATATCCACGTGTAAGAATTCCAAATGGTTTTCAAACTAGGAAGCATTTGAGTTTCCACCTTGAGTAAAGGGATAATTCTAAATGTATGCCTATGGATTTCTTTAGACTAGGTGGTCAAAAGTAATGTTTTACAAATTCAAAGAAATAATACATGAGTAAAACCCTTCTCACAACATAAATTAACATAATTTGCACCTGTTTACTCATTGTTTTTATACAAGTCCATCAAAAACGTCCCAATTCAGCTTACGTTTTATACTGCACACACAATATCACAAACAAGTGGTTTTTAAGCTCTCAACACACTCGTCCAATTCATAAATCTCCTCTTGAACTCCCTATGTAAACTAACACCCCAGTAAAACAATAATGATCCCAATCACCACAAACAAATCTCAAACTCATCACTGAAACAAAGACAACCAAGTACAAATCTCTACACACATACCACAATGTGCGAGTGGAGGTGTGCAGATATGTGTATGGACTGTATCTTAGTGCACTTTCTACTCTCCTCTCCCCCCCTCCCCCCCAACAAGAGATTAACCACAAACCTGATTCACATCACTCACACAAAGATACAAAGTGCACATTAGTGCAGACAGTCCATACACCTAGTCATACACTTCCACTTGCACTCCCAACATAAACTCCCCCCCCTCCAAAAGATATGAACCACCAACAAACCTGATTCACATCATTGACACCGACATAGAGAAGTGTAAAAAAGTGCACACAGTCTATACACATATCCGTACACCTCCACTTGCATTCCCCACAAAACCTTTGCACCCCCCCCCCCCCC
>SZWC01001304.1:275407-295237 GCA_023375785.1 Penium margaritaceum | reverse complement strand
TACCACTACGAGCGTTCCTTGTTGCATGGGGTTAGTGTTCACATCGCGTGGGTCGAGACCATGAGGAAGTTGGCTGACTTCCTCACCAAGGTGTTGAATCGCAACTTGTTCAAGAAGGCTGTAAATATGGTCAGGTTGCTACCCTCAATGCCTGCGATGTGACTCTTCCCCTGCATGGGTTCTCGTCGCTCATCCACTTTGAACATGTGATCCATCTGCTCTCGTTTTTGCATAGAGTGTTTGGTGAAGGAACATGGAGGAACATTACTTCTGCATGCTCATGTACAATGACGCCTTTGCATCATGGGGGAGTGTCGTTTTCTCTGTGCACTATCTCATGGACTCATATTGTGACCCCTCGACTGGTGCACAAGCTCGTGTAGATGACTGACTGGATGGACGTGGATGCCGACGAGGCATTGTACATTGGAGTGGACGTGTCACCGTGAAGCCGAGCATGTGGCTCTCCTCCTCCTCGTGTTTCTTATACTGTACCCTCGCATGACCAGCTCCATCGGCAGCTATCCTTGGTTGTCACGTCATCACTAGTCGTAATTGGCTCTCAGGAGCAGTGTAGCCAGCGCCTCATGTCGGGCACTTGTAACTCCTCGTAGCTAAGTTTCTTGCTGATTCTGGTTGCACGATTGCATTTGAAGCATGGCCATTTTGGTATGGTCCAATGTTTAGGCAAAACGGACAATGCTCGGGGTTTGGCTGTCTGGTGTATAGTAGGTCTCACCTAGGAAAACTCTGCGAGTCAGGATAACGCTAGGATGTTCCTGGTTGGCTGATTTTCTATATAACAAGCCTCACAGAGCTCAGGTGAGGCTAGAAGTGAGAGGGGTCTAAGTTGGTTGCTCATTCTTCGTTCCTAATCAGTCATTGCTTCATTTCGGCTGCTTTCCGGCACTAACTTTGGTGTGCACACTTTTGAGTAACAAACCTGAGCTCTCAATCTTAGACTCTAGTGCAGCAGACTAAGGGGGTAGACTAAGCAACAAGCGTGGGTTCCCGCATGCTGCATCAACAATCCCACTTGGGTGTCGACCACAAATAGTGCACAAACTGTTAGAGATTATGTTGCATATTTCTACAGGGTTTCCCAGGGCACTGGCACAAACCACCAAGTGCCCGGGTCTTGACCACCGAGAAAAATCTATCAAATATGTATGGGTTAACTAAGCTGCTAAAATGCACCATACGTGTCAATGTAGCCGCTGGAGAGCCATCGGTACAAATTAGGAGGCTCTTGCTCCACAATACTACATGATAGCTCAAAGTCAACACACCAACACGATGCAATGTTAGATGAGTACAATGGTTTGGTCGAGGTCAACTCTGTCGGTGGGACAGGGGTAGCGAGGTTGATAAGAGCTCGCTAGAATGTCAGGTTCAGGCAGTTGCGTTCCTGATGTAGCGTGCGTGCTTCCACGCTCGTTGCTTAGTCAGCTGTCCCCTCAGTCTGTCGCTCTAGAGTCTAAGTCTGAGTGCTCTGGTTTGTTACTCAGAGATGCACGCGCCAGTGTTAGCACAAGAAAGAAGCTCAAAACTGGAAGTGACTGATTGAAAAACAAGGATGAGGAACAATGGGAGACCCCTCCAAATCCTAGCTCCTCCCAGCTCTGTAGATCTTGTTACTCAGTTTCTAAGCCAATTAGAAAATAAACCTATTTTCTGGCAGGCACGTTTTCTTGGTGAGCCCTGCCAGACGGCCGACAACCCAAACTAGGATGTCGTCCATTTTGCTTGAAAACTTGTCCATACCATAAGAAGTACGCTGCGAAGGCATTCATGCGGTCAAAATCAGCTAGAAAAATAATAGTAAGGAGTTATGGCTGCCTAAACCCAGGCACCATCTACGCTAGTCCCCGGTGCCAACAGTGCCAGAAAATCATGAAACTTGGACCCTAGGCTTGACATGGGACTGCGAATGCAATAGTGCAGTCAAACACGATGCTGGACGCGTGCAAGTAGCATATGCAGCGACTGTTGATCTTTTGCATCTCTCATTGTACTCTGTTGTGTCTTCCCGGATTGTGTACATCGGTGTGCAGATGACTGACGGCGAGACTCGACACTGCTGGAGTTTCATCCGGTGGAGCCGACACACATTGAGGCCTACACGCAGTTAGTTGGAGCATCCTCCCTGTGGCGACGTGCTCAGCTCCATCGGCAGGCCTCCTTGGCGGCCAGGCCGCCGGCGGTCACTGCCACTGCAGATGTTGTCTGCATGCATCCAGCGCTAGATCTGACTATACCATTACGTCTGCAGCGTCATGCACTGCTCAGGAGACATGTCTCATGTTTGCGTGGCACTGTTTGGCACCATGGACAATCGTCAACATTGCCTGGGTTCAGTCAGCCATAAGTATTTGCTGCTATTTTTCTAGTTGTTTCTCATCATACTGGGGTGTACGCAGTATTGGTATTATGGTATGGTCCGGTTTCTAGGAAAAACGGACGACGTCCGGGTTTTGGGCTATCGGCCATCTGGCAGAGCTCACCGAGAAAATCCTGCCTGCCAAAAAATAGGTCTATTTTCTGATTGGCTGGTTAGCTGAGTAACAAACTCTACAGAGCTAGGGGGGCCTAGAACATTGAGGTGTCTCCCATTGTTCATTATTCATTCCGAATCAGCCATTTTTAGTTTTCAGCTGCTTTCTGGCGCTAACACCGACGCGCGCACTATTGACTAACAAACCCAGAGCACTCAAACTTAGACTCTAGAGCACAGACTGAGGGGGCAGCAGAGTAGATAATGAGCGTGGAAGCCTGCACGCTGTATCAACAATGCCACTACCCCAATGTGCGCTTTAGTAGTTTCTAGCTTGGTATCAGAGCCAGAGCGTAGGAGCAACAGTAGACAAGTGGCGTACAGGTGCCTGACTACCCCGGCAAACCCCCATACGCGCCAATGAAGGGGAAATTCTGCCTGATTATTTCCGGCAGCATTGACCCGCCTGGTGGTGGCGCTACATTTTATTCCCACGGCCACTGGGCCAGGGGAAATGCTGCGAGATTTTCCCGGCAGCACTGATCCCCACGTGAGATGCGAGGAGGTGAGCGACAGGCCGCGTCAGACACCTGCTCGCGACGACGCACGCGGCAACGTCACCCAAGTGTACTGACTGGCAGCAACAGAAGCTTGTAGCACCAGCGAGAAGTGGCATCAGTAGCCAGTAGCAACTGCTTGTAGTAGCAGCCGGCATCAGCAGTAGCTCGCAGCAACTCGCAGCAGTAGCAACCCGTAGTAGCAATAGCCAGTAGTAGCAGCTCGTAATTGCAGTAGCAGCGGTAGCGAACAGTAGCAGTCTTAGCGAGCAGAAGCAGTAACGGCAGTGAATAGCAGAAGCAGGCGGCTACAGCAGCAGCAGTAACAATCTACAACCGCCAGCAACCAAGAACAACCAACAACAGCCGCTACAATAGTAGCGAGGAGTAACAACAGTTGTAGCTGCCCACAGCCCGCTGCTCGCCATGAGCACGGAGCTCCAACCAGTGAGCAGCGAGCTTCGTGCTCGCCACTCGCTGCTAACAGCGAGCAGCAAGCTCGTTGTGACCAACAAAAAGGAAAAAAGGGAAGGTAAAGAATCCCCCACCCCACCAGCAGCCATACAACGGCTGTAGCCACCGTCGTAGCCGCTATAGCAGCCACAGCAGTTGCAGTAGCATCGGTAGCTTAGCAACAGCACTAGTAGCAACAACAACATCTACTATTACAATAACAGCCGTAGTAGTAGTAGAAACAATATTTCTAGCCACAGAAGTAGCAAGTGCAACAGTAGTAGCAATTGCTCCTACACCAACAATTGTAGGAGAAGTAGCAGTCGCAACAGCCGAAGTAGCTGCTACAACAACAGACCAGCAACAGTAACAACAACATTAGTAGCTGCTACAACAACAAAAGCTACCCTACAATTGACACACGAGTGGCTCTAGCAATGAGCGCTACTTTTTTCAGTAATCCTTAGTTGATTTCAATACTGATGTCATGAGCAAAGAACAAAAAAGGGGATACACTCTATAGCAGCAACCCTACACATAACGCAGCAGCAACTGCTGACGTCATCCATCCTAGGCTGACGTCACTGCTGATATGAGCACCACAAAAAAAAGGTGCAAGAAAATCCACCGTGGCTAACAGCCACAGTGGAAAGGGGTCCTCCTTTGTTGGGGGAATCTGCAGTCCTCCTTTCTTGCAACAGCTATAGCAGTTGTAGTAGCAATAGTAATAGCAGCAGCAGCAGTAGCAGCAGCAGTAATAGGAGCAGTAGCAACAGCAGTAGTAGTAGTAGTAGTAGTAGTAGTAGCAGCAGCAGCAACAGGAGTAACACCAACAATAGCAGCAGTAGTAGAAGTAGTCCATAGGCTTCTTTGCCGGTGCTTCTGACCCCTTGGTCGCAATTCAGCAACAGCTTGCCGCATTGACATAGCAACTTGGAGTAGTGTTGCCGTTGGCATCACATACTCACACCAGTGCCCTGCCGCCTTTCCTTCCTCTTGGACACACCAGCCTCCCTGTGTCGTCTGCCACGCATTACCTGGTGCAATCACAGACTCATTGCCACCGGTAGACAGTTACTTCAGTCCTTTGCCCCACTCTGGGTGCTGGCCGCAAGCCAAAGGACTTTGAGTTTCCGTATCTAGGCACAGGGTGAGGGCTTGTGGGCATACTACACTCTTCCGTATGACTCCACCCGTGACGACCAATTGTATGACGCTGGACGCGTCATATGCGTCCTCGTCCCTGTCGCTCCTTGGGCTTCACGCCTAGCCTTGGAGCCCTTCCTCGGCAACTTCACCACTTGCGGGACCCTAGACCCTACAGCCACATGGCACATCCTCACGCTTCCCCATTGCCTATCCAACGAGGCTAAGACAAGCCGTCTTTTGCGGGAGTTCAACTCCCTGCACATGGGGGAGACCGAGACAGTCACCTCTTACTAGCAGCGGGCTGAGAACATCCTCCGTCGCCTAGGCACCTCTGCTCCACCCCCTCTGGCCGCGCTCCGAACCATCAAGCGCGATGCCACCGATGCCTATGCCGGCGTCTTCATCCACTACTCCCAGAATGTCCTTTCCACCATGGCGGCCCAGGGCACCCTCATGCCCTGGGCATACGAGCTCTTTCTTAGGATTGAGGAAGCTCTTTTGGAGCCTCGCATCCAGCACATAAGGACCCTCCCCTCCCCTACACTCGCCTCCGTGGCCGTCGCTTCCCTCGCAACAGCTGCATCCACCAGCTCCCCATCGTTGGCGAAGAAGAAGCGCAAGGGCAGAGAGGGCAAGCGTCCTCAATAGCAGCAGCAGCCAGTCGGGTCTAGTGGTGGTAGCTCGGTCTGCCACAACTATGGCCAGCCAGGACACGGGTGGTACACGTGCCCGTTACCAACAGACGAGGCCCGCGTCATCGCCAACATGCGTCACCAGCATGAGCACCGTCTCGCCACTGCCGGCGTAACTTTCTTTGGCCCTGACGCCTCCATCCGTCGAGTAGCACCACTCCTCCGACAACCACAGTGGTCTCACCGTCGCCTGCTCCATAGCAGCATCATCCGCAGCCATCAGCGCCTCCATTTCCATCTCCATTGTAATCCTCCTTCTATCCGGACTGCGGTGCAGTCACTCCACACTCTGTCTACACTCCCAGACAGTCCACCCGTGAGCGTGAATTAGAGCAGTTCATCGCGCTCCAGCTCAGCCTACCTTGCCCTCCCCCCCAAGGAAGTACGAGTTGCGTGACCTCATGCCCGTCTACCCTGTATGACTGAGACTGAGCTGTGTTTGTGTCCTACTTCGTCATCCACCTCGCCGTCTCCCGCGCCCTCTGTCCCTCTCTATGATGACGTTGTGAGGCTTGATGATTGGCAATCTTGGTTCGCGTCATTGTCCACTACATCTGTGTCCCTTGCTTGCTGCCATGTGACTGCTAGTGATTTGGTGACTCCGGTCCAGGACCCTGTCGAGACTTGGATCATCGACTCCGAGGCCACACATCACATGACCGCCTCTCGCGAGGCCTTCAATGTGCTTGGTCATGTTGGCGATGTGTCCGGTGTTCGGTCGGGCTCTGGACATGTGTTATCAGTCTGCGGCATTGGCGTCGTTCGTTATCGTGGTCCTGCTAGTGATGTTTTTGTGACCGACGTCCTCTTCGTCCCAGGTCTTGAGCTCAGCCTTCTATCCATCACTGCCCTTGACCACATGAGCATGGACGTTCTGCATTTGGGTGGTGTTGGCACTGTGTCGTTACGTTCGTCTGGTCTTGTCGTTCTTCACGCCACCGCCCGTGGCAAGTTATGGCACGTACGTTGTCTGTCCTCCCCTCCCTCCGTACCCTTCCTATCCGCCCCGACAGGCCATGTATTTGTCACCAACACACTCTCACCGCAGTACATACGTCTCTTGTACCGCCGCCTTTGCCACGTTCACTCTAATGTATTGATTCCGCTCAAGGCAAGATGCACTGGTCCACCCATCCCCAGTCATTCTCCCATGCGTCCCTTCTTTGGACCTCGTCCATTCCGATGTCATGGGTCCTCTCTGTACCGAGTTTGTCAGAGAGCATGGTCGCGATGTCCTCTCCCTCACTGACGACCAGTCTCGCTACTGCTGGGTCTTCTGCCTTCGGTAGAAGAGGGATGTCGCTCCGACCATTTGGGACTGGCTTTTCTGTGCGCAATGCGAGTCTGGTCGGCCTCTCTGTTGCTTTCACTCCGATCGAGGTGGTGAGTACATGGGAGAGACCACGACTTTCCTTTTGTCCCGTAGTATCCATCACAAGAAGTTGGCACCTTACACACCGGCCCATAATGGTGTCTGCGAGCGGTGGAACCGCACCATGGCTGACGCCGTCCGAACCATGCGAGTCGAGTCCGGCCTCTCCGATGGCTTCTACTTCAAAGCCATGGCCTAATGACGTGGGTCGGGAATTGGATTCCCCACGGAAACCTTCCCCACAAATCTATGCCGTACCAGCGCTAGTGCGATCACCGTGCTGACCTCCGCCCGACTCGTGTCTGGGGCTACGTGGCCATTGTGTGGCTGCTCGTCCCGCAGCAGGGCGGCAAGCTCACCCCCCGTGGACATCCTTGCACCTTCCTCGGTGTCTCTCGTCGGTCCAAAGCCTGGCGCTTCTGTGATCCCTCCTAGCACTACATCATCGAGTCCCACGATGCCCTCTTCTTTGAGGAGCTCTTTCCTCCTGACCTTGTCCACTCTCCCCCTGCGACGGGAGGGACACATACGAGCCAGAGCTCCGACTCGTCGGTATCCCTCTCATAGCGGGGGGGAGTGGTGAGTACGTCCCCCATCCTGCAGCTTCTGGGTGGTACATCACATGGTCCCTCCGAGTCGGTAGACCCAAGTCGCATCCGATGGCCCGTCCGGGCTGGCAGTCCCAGTCTCGTCCGTTGGCCCTTCGGGCAAACGGCCCCAGACGTGTCTAATGGCCCCTCCGAGCCGGCAATCCCAGTCGCGTCCGCCGACCCCTCCGTGCCGGCAGTCTCGTCCGCATCTGCTGGTCCCTGTGGGCCGTCAGACATGTCCGCATCCGCTAGTCTCTCCGGGCCGATAGCCCCTGTCGCGTCTGCTCGTCCCTCCAAGCCGACAGTCCCTGTCGAGTCTGCTGGTCCCTCCGCATCGGTAGCCCCGTCTGCGTCTGTAGGTCCTTTTGGGTTAGGAGACCCGTCTGCGTCCGTTGGTCCGTTCGTACCAGCAGCTTTGCCTGCCTCCACTAGCACCTCGGACTCGGTGTTATCTTCTACCCTACTCCGCTACACGCGTGGCCCAGGCGCCAGCCTCCGACCTAGTCCGTCCGTGAGTGTGCAGATCACCACACCGCGCATTGTGGTGCCTCGCCCCACGTGTCTCTTCCACTCCTACGATAGTGAGTGGGGACCCTGGCACCAAGGCCATTAGCCTGACCACTTTAGCCATCATTCCAGACCTCCTCCTGGGCTCTGCACTGGGCTACGTCATGCTCCATGAGGAGCATCTGCATGCCGTCACGGCTGCACTCACACGCGTTCGACTTGGAGCTCGAGATGAAGTCTCTCTCGCAGTCCGCTCGACAGCGCGCCCGGAGGATCTAGCCACACTAAGCGAAGCTTGAGCCTCCCCCGAGGCCGCACATTGGGATGCTGCATGCGCCGACGAGCTTGCTGCTGTCCGGCAGCACCACATGTATGACCTCGTCGATCTCCCTCCAGGTCGGAAGGCCATCGGTGCCAAATGGGTCTTCTGGCGCAAGAGGAAGCCGGACAGGTCCTTGGACAAGTACAAGACGCACCTCATAGCCAAGGGGTTTGCTCAGGTCCCTAGGATTGACTACGACCTGATCTTTGCCCCAGTTGGCCGATTCTCCACTAGTCGAGCGCTTTTCAACCTGGTTGTCGAACATGAATGGAAGCTGCATCAGATGGATGTGAGCAACGCTTTCCTCTATGGCTCGCTAGAGGGTGAGGAGCTCTACATGGTAGAGCCTCAAGGCTTTGACGATAGCACTGGAAAGGCCTTGCGGCTGTGAAAGGCCCTCTATGGCTTGAAGCAGTCGCCTCGGTGCTGGAACTAGAAGATTAGTTGAACGCTCCTCCACGACGGCCTCCTTCGTAGTGCTGCAAGCCCCGCACTGTTCATCACCTCGCAAGGCCATAGCTTTGCCGGTATCCTGGTGTACGTCGACGATCTCCTCATCACGTCGCCAGACGTGGTTGCCATTCAGCACGTCAAGGACGTGCTGTACACCGCCTACCAGATGAAGGATCTCGAGTTTGCACGGGTCCTCCTGGGCATGGAGCTCGAGCATGATCGCTCCCACGGCATCTTGTCTGTCCATCAGGCCGCCTATGTACAGACTCTGTCCAGTCGCTTCGCCAAGGACCTGCCCCTCGTCCTGAGCACATCCTCACTCATGTCACCTGATGGCCAGATGAAGTTGAACAACTCTGATCCAGTCACTATAGGGGAGCTAGATCTAGATGACGTGACCACGTATCTGCGAGTCATTCGGTCACTGATGTTCCTAGCAGCGACAACGCACCCAGACATCGAGTTCGCCGTCAACCTCCTGGCTTTGTTGTCTCAGGAGCCGCGTCACCTCCACTTCGAGGCCGCGAACCGAGTACTACGCAATGTTGCCTCGACTCCACGGTGAGGTCTCATGTTTTGCCGACAGCCATCAATTATTGCAGTGGGCTACATCGAGAGTGAATGGGCCGGCAGTCCAGGCGATAAGAGCTACACAGGCTGGATCTTTCTGATTGGTGGTACGGCTGTGTCTTGGCGTAGTGCCAAGCAGGGGTGCTTTACACGCAGCAGTGCTGAGATTGAGTACGTAGCCATTGGTTCAGGCGCATGTGAGAGCGTGTGGCTACATCGTCTGTTGTCCGAGTTGCGTCAGTCCGTCGCATCTACCACGTTGCATTGTGACAATGAGAGTGCCATGGTCATCGCTGACAATGACGGCATACATCACACACACACACACAAAGCACATCAATATTGAGTATTACTATGTGCATTTCTTGTTGCATTAAGGCAGTATTAACATTGTGTGGGTTGAGATAGCATGGCGGCTAGCACACTTCTTGACCAAGGCATTGAAGCGCGACTCATTCAAGAAGGCTGTGAGTTCAGTTGGTGTGCGTCTATGATTCTACTCTTTGTCCTGGCCTACGTCTCTATGCGCCCTGGAGGAGTCTGTTTGTTGAATGTGTCGCTGCCCGTCCATGTGCACTACGCCTGTGAGTCATGGGGGAGTGTTGGCTTTTTTGTATTTCTCATTGTGCTCTGTTGTGTCCCCCCGGCTTGTGTACATCGACGTGCAGATGACTAACGGCGAGACTCGACGCTGCTAGAGTGTCATCCGTTGGAGCGAACGCACGTTGAGGCATACACGCAGTCCGTTGGAGCCTCCTCCCTGCGGCGACGTGCTCAGCTCCATCGGCAGGCCTCCTTGGCTGTCGGGCCGCCAGCGGTCACTACCACCGCAAATGTTGTTTCGCATGCGCTCAGCGCTGGATCTGACTATACCATTGCGTCTACAGCGTCATGCTCTGATGAGGGTCCATGTCTCATGTTAGCGTGGCACTGTTTGGCAGCATGGACTATCGTAGGCACTACTGGGTTCAGGCAGCCATAACGCTTTGGTGCTATTTTTCTAGCTGTTTATGACCACACGAATGCGTTTGCACCATTGATATGATGGTATGGTCCAGTTTTGAGGGAAAACGGACGACGCCCGGGTTTTGGGCTGTCGGCCATTTGGCAGCGCTCACCGAGAAAACCCTGCCTGCGAGAAAATAGGTCTATTTTCCAATTGGCTGGTTAGCTGAGTAACAATCCTTACAGAGATAGGGGGAGCTAGAACTTGGAGGGGTCTCCCATTGTTATTCATTCTTCACTCCTAATCGGTCACTTTCAATTTTCAGCTGCTTTCTAGCGCTAACACTGGCGCGCGCACTTTTGAGTAACAAGCTCAGAGCACTCAGACAAAGACTCTAGAGCACAGACCGAGGGTAGCACACTAAGCAACGAGCGTGGAAGCCAGCACACTGCATCAACAACGCCACTTCCTCAACCTGTGCTTTAGCAATTTCTAGCTACGATAGAGCCCGTTGACGGCACGGCTGCCGAGGACGTCTGTCGATGGAGCTCAGCACGAAGGAGGGAGGAGGCTCCAACAAACTGTCTGTAGACGTCAGCGTGTGACGGCTCCACCGGACAACACTCCATCAGCGTCGCGTCTCGCCTTCAGTCATCTGCACGCGGATTTACACTAGCCATGAGGACTCAACAAAGTGCAACTGAGAGTTGTGAGGCAAAAACCAACAGAGAGCCATCGGCACGGCTTAGGAGGCTCTTGCTCCACAAGAGTACATGAGAGCTAAACGTCCATGCACCAACACGCTGCAATGTTAGATGAGTACAATGGTTTTGTCAAGGTTGTCTGTGTGGGTGGGACAGGGGTACCAAGGTTGACTGGAGCTTGCTAGAATGTCATCCTGGGACGATTCGCCTCGTGACATGCGAGGCCTCGCCTTTTGCCTATTGGCCTGTTTTTCTATTGCGTTTTCATCAACCGACCCATGTGATTCGTGTAGAGCATGTGTGTGGAGGGAGTAGGTACTTTCTTACACCTCGAATGAAACCTATGATTTAAGGGTTAAATGTTCGCTGGCACGCCTTGGGCCTAACATCTGCAGTAATGCTTTACGGATGGTGATTCTTTTACCCCCATTATAAAACAATTGCAAATGTTTGACAGAGCAGCCGCAAACCTTCGTAAAAAGGGATTTGTGAGTGTTGAAAAGCAATGTCACAAGTCGAGTGTGTGAAAGCTACATGCCATGATCCTTGATATGGAAATCACAATTTCTTGTCGCCCAACTTGTAATTTTTTCTTCTCTGCCAAACCTTTGGGTATAGTGTTTCCAAGATAAAAAAATTGGATTTGTTCCATCATTTTGAGATATTGAAATATGGAATCTATGTGGAGATTACATATATGCATACATAGTAGATCCTTTCTCTAAATTCCATGTTGCCTCGCATCTTTTTTCATGTTCACCACTTATGATCTGCTAGGCCTTTTGCGAAGATATGCTATGGTTATGATGCTTCTATGTTAAAAAATGGCGGATTTCGAATAATAGCCCATCTTGCGTTCATTCATAGTATTTTTGCCGGATATCCGGTCACTTTGCACTTCCCTAAAAGCGTTTCTTGCACGTGCAAAAACGTTTGGGATACGTTGTAAGATTTTCTGGAAATCCAACCTCCCAGGACTTGTTACCGCAGGGCCTGGGAGGTGCCGGTACAAAAGTCACAACCCTTGAACAAGAAGGGGGGGGGGGGGGGGGGGGGGAAGGTGTTCGCAAAAGGAATCCAATTTCAGTATTTCAGGGTATTTTTCGGGTATAATTTCATATTTAATGAATTAAAAGACCGAGAATCGAAATAAATATAAATAGTTGGTATATGTTGTACCGTTTCTGGCCAGGTATGAGCGCTGCCCGACTTGCCGTTGTGGTTGTTGTAAAGGGCAATAAAAAACGTGGATACAGCTCGTTCATGTCCCGAAGTGTCCTTTCCTGGTTTGTTGGGACTAAAACAGCAGGATTGGTTCGCACAGGGGCTTGGCAACGCGGCGTTCGTCAGAACCGACGGGCGCAGACAAAGCTGAAGTGTTGGCCACGTCCTCAAGGGGAACATCTAACGGCTCAAGAGAGGGACCTCATTGGCCAGGGCCACGGATTGCTCGCCAGTTGAACGTCGATACGGTACTGATGTCTCGCCAGCCTCGCGACGGTTTTGTGCCGGCAGGTTCTCCACACAGCTAGGACAAGCCACCAGAGACTCGGTTTCAACCCCTCTTTCGACGGTGGGCAGCAGCACATCGTGTCTAAAAACAAGCGAATCAATCCAACTTTCCAAGTTCGTCCTGGTTTGAAAACTTTACACAACAAAACTTTCAGATGCCCGTCTTGCGAGACAAGGTGGGCCACGACTTTGAGGAGGTCGACTTGGAGCTTGTGGATGCGGCGCCGTAAGCTCCATTCATTGGGCGATGGTCCTCAATTTACGGCAAAGGATCCAGCACTAATTCCTGCACGAGACGGGAACGAGGTGGCACGAGGGCCGCCTCATACCCGTGCTCTCACGGGCTTGCCACTGACGCTTGCGATTGGCAGTTCAGCCCAGGAGTTCCCAAGATTCGCTAGAACAACTGAGTGATCAATCCTCGACGATATCAAAGAAATCATCACTTATAAGGAAGTAAACGTGTCCAATGTAAAAAACGTAACCAATACTTTACTACGTAAAATGGGCGTCACTAAGCCGGATAACTAGGTTGCCATTCTGTTTTATAATACACTACTAATATTTATAATCACCAGCAACGTTACGAAGTACCCCGTTCTGGATTTTTGATAGCGCTATACACCCCATTTGTAGCATTTTGATCTCCATTCGCCCCGTCTTTGGCCTTTTGACTTCCATCAGCTTCGACCTTGTAGCCCGAGTGTCGCTCACGCGGTAGCCCATCGGGCACATGGTCATTATCCAGACGTTGCCATTTTTTGACATCAGAAGCATCTCTCAATATAAAAATTTCATTGTTATCAAATATATTCATGAAGTAAACGAGAACTTTCCAAAACACGAGGGAGATGGGCAAATACATTTTAAAATGTTATTGAGGGGGGGGGGTAAAAAATGCGAGCAATTTAAAAACTACATCTCATAATAGGAGGCTCTTCCACCCGCTTTGTAAGAAGTTATATGAGAAATAGAAAAAATACTAAAAATACCATAAATGACTCAATTTGAAAACGGGGTAAATCATGATGCTAAGGTATACCTCGCATGGCGAGGTATATTTAAACAAAACAATCTACCCTACGGGCCATAACGAGGTTTATTTTCATAAAAAATATGAGGCTTTTGAAGCAATGAAAATGAAAGGTGGGGCGACCTGTGCCCAACTCTTTAGTGACAAAGAGTTTGACGATTTTGGTTTCTTAACTCGGGATAGTTAAATATTTTCCTCTATATTCACTGAATTATTCAGAAAAAATTTGCTTCATTCATTTTCTAACACAAAATTGTCTTTCAAAATTTCCTAGGTGGTCGCCCATACATGTTTGGTAATGTTATGGTGGTACTTCCACTACATAGCGTGAAGTTTGAATGTGAAACAGTTGGATTACAACGGCTATCATACAACACCTTGCACTCTAGATGGCTATGCGTGCGACATGTATGAGGCCTCGTTTTGCAACAACCTCGTTTTGCATACATCTCTTGTGAATAATGTTTTCTCCAAATATGAATAAGATGACCTTGGTCTTCAATTGATTTCATGTTCCAAATGTCAATACCAAGCGCTTGGAGTCTCAGTATTGATTTTAGGAAATACTAAACAATCATTTGAGAAATTCATAGGATGATAAAATATTCATCTTATCAAATACAAGACCTTGCACGATGACCCCTTTTTCCTCACTGCACCACCACCAAAAATATTCTCGATTTGTTCCAAGTGAAACGATAATTATGGGATGAACGTCCTTTCAAAAATATCCTCTTAAAAAACATTATAAGTTAACATGGAACCAAATTTTTCTTTGAAAGAAAACAAAAGGAATTCTATATGGTAATGTTATCAGAAGGATACTCTTTCTAAATTAGGTTTCCATGTGAAATTGTACACGAAATTTATGTATTGTCTTCTTCAGATCTTAGAATCACCAAAAAATATAAGATCATTCTTGAAAAATGTATCTTCCTAAATAATAAACAAAAAGGATCATTTTGTGTGTTTTATATGTTTTAAAACATTCATAGTTTCTATTAATCCTCTTTGGGGAAGATATGATGAAAAAATGGACTTCTTTAAATTAATAATGATTTATGTGTATTGTTCAATACCCCTTGGATCAGACCAAGGTTTTAACAACATCATTTACGTTAAAAATCCTCACTCACTTGATTTTTTCTTTGAATATCTTAGCCATCTACATTATCAATTCATGTAAAAACCTTCATTCACTCGATGCGTGTCTCTATAAAGAGGTGAGCATCAACATGTAAATAAACCTATTGTTGAGAGGTGCAATTACTATGCTAGTGTTAAGCTCCGATATGGTGAAGACGGCAGTGCAATCGGAGCACCATACGGAAAGTTACGGATTCTACAGTGAATTTCCGAGTCCATGTCTACTGGGAATTCTCTCTTGCACAAGCCAGATAAATTCTGGCCACCATCCTTAAAGCAACCTAAAGGGCCCGGAGTGTAATATAGTCTGCTGGCATGCGCAATGGGGTTTCACATGCCTCTAGTTCGCTCTAGCAGGGAGGGGAGCTACCTATTGTGTAGCACTACATAGCAATTCCTCTTGCTGTCTAGAAAGGAATCATGCACCCTAAGAATTAGGCCTACATTGCATCATCAGCCACATGCATAAAGCATGGGCCCTTCAACCTACATGGGCAAATCTGGAACGAGCTTCAGGAGTCTCCTGATTGACAGAGTTGATGCAACAGCATGGTAAGATCAACGGCCGTTAGAGGAAAGCCTAAAGAGGAAGAAACCTCTTTGAGAAACTTCACCTGAACACCTGACGAAGCTTCCTCAAGGAGGAAGCTTCTCCTTTGAGCTGTATGGATGCCAGTAATAATTATGACCTACAGGAAGCTTCACCTGAAAGGAAGCTTCCCCAATAGGCAGCACACCTGAACCACCTGAAGGAAGGTTCTACTTCAGGTGGTCAACTCGCCAGGACCACAGGTATAAAAGGGGAAGCTCATCTCAGTTCAATCTTATCTCAACATCTAAGTATTCTACAAGAACTCAGCTCTGCTCAAGCCTCTGACTCTGGAGCCCTAACCAAGACTCTGGTGGAGATCCCTTCAAGGCCCCTATGAGCCTGGTAAGGCCTGCCTGCCTAGGTTGAGGCTACCCTGGAGGCCAGTCAACCTGGAGACTGCACTAAGACCCTTTCCACGATGACCTATAAGGCCTAGCAAGGCGTTTCTCCTCTGTGGACGAGGAGCTGTGCTAGCCTAGCTTGCCTCGGATTTTCTATGTACCATGCTTGTACTCTATATGAATCAAGATTCCAGTCCAGATTCCGAACCCTTGCCCTGCTATTGTACATGCTGCACTGCTGATCACCCAAAGATCCTACCAAGAAGGGTCCTAGCCCTTGTTGCCTCTATCACAAAATCAACACCCATGACGTTTGGTCGTCCTCCACAACAACTACAATAAGAAGCTTGGTGTACTAGAAAAAATTGCAAATTTAGAAGCTCTACGATCCTTAATCCATCCCTTCAAAATGCTCATGAGCCTGGAACCTGTCCAAGCCATGTGGTGAGGCCGGTATGCGCTGTTATCCTCCCATCGAGGAGTGAATGTGCTTTGAATGTCTTGAAAGGGACTCGAACCCAAAATCGTGGTGATTGAGGTTCTTCGACCCTTTCTCTATCCCGTCGAACTACCCACAGGCAAGGACCCTATTCAATTCATGTGGGGAGGTTGGATTGCGTTACATACCAAGTGAATAAAATTAGAATATTTGATCAGAGTGCCAAGGATGGCTTTTTTGTGTTTACCATTTTGAAAACAAATAATTTTTAGTACCTCAACGTTAAAGAACATATCAACCACAACAAATGTTTACATAATATTATACTTGAAAGAATATAATACTTTAAGTTAGAAATATATGTTCAAAAAACATGGATATGTATCCATATGTTTTTGGCAAAAACAATGTTTCATGTTCATGTATATTATTTGAATGGAAATTTAATTATAAAAACGTTTTTTGATGTAATCAATGGATTTGTAGCATTGTAATGCATTATAAATTATATGAAAATTGTTTATACAATATGAATATGTTCATTTGTTGATGGGTATGATTAGTTGAAAGTATAAATACTATTACTCAAAGACGTTTCTTCATGAGGTTAAATTTCAATTAATATTAATTAATAATATATTTTATCAAGTTTTAATCGATTGATAGTTTAGATTTTTATGTAATATATGTTTTTAGATATAATTTTATCGATTTAATTTCTTTTTATCCCAAATGGGAGAAATGTTTTGGCATTTTTTGTGAAAAATATATTGATTTTATAATACCCTTATTGTTTAAAATTTGTATAATTATGTTTCGATATTTAGCATTAAAATGGTAAAAGAAGTTTCATGGTATGGTTTGGTATAGATAACTTCAAGTTATTACCATTTTTCATACATATATATAGTGTTTTAGCGCACAAACTAGTCTTCATATGGAAGAAATTCATTTAAATAAGAATCTCAAATCTTGTATTTTAATATAATTCGTATTCAATCATGTAAAAACGTAATGATACCTTTTTTGGTGATGAACGAATGTGCTAAACGTATGGAAGAATGTTTTTTATTATGTAATAGGGCCAACTTGTCCAAGGCAATTACTTGACCTGTCTCCATTGTATTTCGTGACGATGTAGGCCCGAGGGCATGGCAAGTGCCTTATGTGGCTTGTTTCCCATTAAATATGTGTCTATTAGTGATGATCACAAGATCATTTTGCTAGTGAATCGTGTCAGCGCCAAGCTCCAACCTGACGTAAAAGTCTCGCCTCGTGTGCCGCCCGAATGTTGCGATTTTGAGGGGCAATTTCCCTTACAAAGAGAAAATTATGAATTTTTCTCAAAGCATGCAAGATCCAGCCGATGACCATTACATATCTTGCCATCAACCAGAGCCTTAACGGTTAAAGTTTCAGTTCGAGCTTGTCTAATAAACCATAAACGAATTGTTGCTAAATTTAGGAAGCGTGGACCGCCAAAATTGCCCGGGCTTCACAAGGACCATGAATACGTTCAGGACAGCTTATAACTTTGAACATCGAAATGAGGTTTTTGCTCTCGATGGGTTAGTAAAGTGATGCGCTTGATGTTTAGGTACGTTCCAACGACCCATAACCTCACATGAGGACAAAGCAGGAAACATGACTATCCGGCCAATTTATCTTATGTAATATCATGTATGATGTGTAATTGTCTCATGATTATTTCTTTTTTGATGTCATGGTGAATGATGGGACCCATCATGATTGTTTGGAGACCCCATTCGCCTTTTCAGGTTCAAATGTTCGCATACGTAGATCATGTGAGCAGTTTTGGTATTAAATTAAATTTTCGCATACTTGGCAGTTCTGGTGATGCGCGTCCAGCGAAAGCAGTAGTTTAAGATGTCATGTAATTCGACATGACATCAAACTTTATTACAAGAACTTTTAAAGGTGTCTTAACAGTCTTTTCATATTAGCAAAGCAGATAGTTTACCGTTTCACGTTTCGATTTCGAAACTGCTTTGTCCAGGTGCGCCTCTTCGGACCAATCGGCAGGTCCAGTGGCCAAAACCGGTGGATGACGCCGCCCCTGAGCAAATTCCAGCCAGGCAGACAGGAAAACGTGAATTGAAGAAAACGGGCGTGGTTCGATGCGTTGTCGGTTGTTGGCTCTCCGTGTGCACCGTTGGCAGCATCGCAACGTCCGTTTCGGACGCGGTTGGCGACTCCTTTCGAGGCCGAGGCTGCGACAGCCGGAGTAGGTGGCTCGCCAATTCCCCGCTGCGCCCAGGTGGATGGGCACGCGGCAGCACTGGAGCAGCTGCGACGACAGTCGCCTGGTTGGCCTCGGCCTCGACGCTTCGGTAATCGTAGCTCGGGATGGACTTCTTGTCTGTTCGTTGCCGCTGGAGCGCGCACGAGGGGTCCCAAGTATTTACCGTCTTGTTGCACCTTTCGGTCATTGTCTGTTCCCTATCGCCAGGTGCTCCACATTCTCAGTTGGAGGGCATGGCCTCTGTGGCGGATCTCGAGGCGGTGTTCGTGGGGTCGGCCCCATTCGCTGCAAAGTATGACATCGTCCGTCCTCTCGGCAAGGGCGGCTTCGGGTCCGCATACGCCTGCAGAGACAAGCACACCGGGCAAGAATTTGCCTGCAAGATCGTCAACAAGGCGGAAGTCTTCAGCAAGTTTGGCGCGGATGCCACGAAAGAAGTGAAGATTATGGAAGCTCTGTCCGGTAGCCACATGGGAGTCGTGCAGCTTGTCGAGGCCGTTGAGGACGAGAAGGATCTGTACGTCGTGATGGAACTGTGCCGCGGAGGAAGCCTTCTCGACGTGTTGAAAGCCAATGGGCCGATGAGGGAAGATAGCGCGCGGCTCATCATGGGCCAGCTTGCGTCCGCCCTCGCTTTCTGCCACAGCCAGCGCGTCCTTCACCTGGATATCAAGCCGGAGAACATCTTTTTCGTGAGCGACCCCGTGTCCGCCCTGTACCCGTCACCGTCCTCTCCCTCCTCACTCTACTCCTCCCTCGGTGTTCGCGCGCGTCTGGCAGACTTCGGTACCTCCACGACTCTCCAGCCACGTAAGAAGGTCCGCGGCGACCCCGGGAGCCCGCATTTTAAAGCTCCCGAGATAGTCGCGGGCGACAAATTCGGCCTTGAGGTCGACGTGTGGAGCCTGGGCGTCGTGCTGTGCATTGTACTGACCGGTGCCGTACCCTTTCTTGGCACTTCCAACCATGACACGGCAGGGTTGAACCAGGCCATTCTGCGGGGCGACCTGAACTTCAACAGTGCTCGCTGGTGGAACGTCTCGCAGGAGGCTAAGGACCTCGTCCGCGCAATGTTGGAGCGTGACCCCAAAAAGCGCCTGAAGGCAGTGGACATTCTGTCTCACCCGTGGTTCTCCGGCGGGGAGCAGATGCTTGAGCATCAGGTTCTGCCAGTCTTCGCCGAAGAAATGTTTCACCAACCGGCTGCCGCCTCCACCGCTCCAGGCTTACCCATGCCAGCCGTTTGGGCCTGCGCCAACCACGGTGTGAGAAAGGCCATCCTTCCCAAGGCTGCCGTGCTTAACATTCCCAAAGTCGCAGGGCTTCGCTTGGCTCCAAAAAGTGCTCCCAGGACTGCTGCGAGCAAGAGATCTTCGGTCTTCACCAAGTCTGCCGTTCCAGGCGTTCCAGTTTCCGGGGGTCTGTGTATTGTGTAAATACTGCACGTCCCACCGGCCAGTCCGTTGCCACGGAGGGCCCTGTTTTTGATGCCGCCATTTTGTCCGCGCCTAGCGGTTCGGCGGTGCAATTTTCAATGGGGACTATGAAGTCCCGGGGCAGTTTTGAAACGCCGCCCACTTTTGGTGACCCGGATTCTGACATCAAGACAATGTCTTGATTGGTTGAGGCGACACGGCCGGTGACACACCAGCCAATCCTCAGCCACGGGCAATTTTGGTTCACTGCCCAAATTTT
>SZWC01001304.1:234680-258413 GCA_023375785.1 Penium margaritaceum | reverse complement strand
CTTAGTTTAGAGATGACTCTACATGCCAAAGTGGGGGATACATTTGTAGGATTGCATGCTTGTGATGTGACAGGATTCTTAAACACTTGCATGCTTTCAGCCTAGTGAACCGGGTTGCTGATCTCTCGAGAAAACACGTCCGGTTTACACCGGCGTGTGAGAAACCGCCTGGAGCTCGCTCGCTACAGGGTCAGGTTCGATCCCTGGGTGGTGTCCGGGCCCCACGTCGAGTGACTCACGTGGGTGGCCCAGTCAACCGGCACTTAGCATTTCGCTTACTCGTTACTCACCTAACGTGTCTCTCTTTCACTCTTACTCTAAGTGAGCTTGCCCCCGATCCATGGTGTCATCCCATCGCTTTCTTACTTGCTAGCTTGCTTGCTTCCTAAGCAACCTAAGCTACCTACATTCAGACGGTGTAACATTATGATTTGTGTACGCACAGTTACGGCCAAAACAGTGTTTTTGGACCAGTTTTAGGACAGACCTTGCACTGCCGCGTGCCACACCCACCGTGCGCCACGACAGGTATTTATGCTATGGACCTATGATTTGTTAACTCTCTCTCCGCAAATGATATTGAAGCATTATGACACTCTGACTTATGTCTCCAAGCCAGACCCTTGTAGTTGTGTGTACGATTTGTGAGTGTTGTCACCATCTAACCGGCACTAACGCCCAGTCAGCGCCTGTGTCTCTAGGAAGCTTCAATGCATCTTCTCTTGGTATAAAAGCGGCGAGGCATCCCTCGCTGAGCTACGCAACAGAGACGCAACAGTGGCAGTAGCAGTTAGAGCCACAGCTAAAGCCACGGTCCTGGGAGGACCCACCTGTTGTTTTCCTTATTGTGACCTCTCGGCACACGTCTGTTTCCTTGAAGATCCTTGAGGAGGCAGAGAGTACGGGAGACTGGGGGAGCAGACGCGAGTCTGGCGGCTGGCGAGCAGCCTTAGGATACACTCACTTCGTCGCTACTCCCCTCTTGGAGAGCTCATATTTGTCCTCGAGACAACCCACTGTTGTGCTTGTTTGTCTGTGAACTGCAATACCTTGGTGACCTAGTTTAGTCTTGCTTGTTAGTTCGTGTTAGTTTAGAGAGGCATAGAATGTGTCAAAACTCTGTTTTTGGACAGGTTGTGACGTGGGGCAGGTTTGCCCATGACTTCTTTTTAGGGAGTGCCGGCAAGCTCTCACTCNTTCCAAAATTTTCTCGGAAGAGTCAAGTCACTGGCAACATGCGAGCTGACGATGACCAATACACGGCTTTGCAGGCTGAGCTGTAGCGTGAGCGCACTGCCCTGCACGCTGCCCTCACTACTCGGCGCGTTGCTGAGGAAAAGCTGCGCGCTGAGCAAGCTGACCAAGAAACCTTCGCAGATCACATTGCTGACTTGGTCATTAACCACCTCCAGCCCACATTGCGCAGTACTTCATCTGCCGGCATTGCTGCTGCACTCTTCACCTCACTCGCTTCTGCATCTGCCACCACTGGCTCATCTTCCTCTGATCCTCTTGCATTCGCCGCTACTGCTGGTGCAGCCGCAGCCAAAGCACTCGCCCCATTAGTGCAGCGTAAACCTGACTTTGACTCTAATCCACCTCACTTCACCGTCAATCTCAACTTCCAAACAGCTCTCTCGAACAGCTCTAGGAATACTACCATGAACCCAATCCCTCTGCCACCCCACCGTTTGTGCCTGTTGAGTCCGAGTCTGCCCGTGCTGTCCGTGCCCTCATTCGTGCCGGACCCAACGATCTCACTGATGAAATCGGGTCCTACAATGCCGACACTGCACGTCGCACCACTGCTAACACGGTTGGTGCTTAGGCACTGATCAAGCGGCGCACGAAAGTGACTGGGCATGCAGCTCAGAGCGTTCTCACTGTCAAGTTCAACACGATGTCCATGCGTGCTGACGAGACTGCCGATGCCTATTGGTCTCACAGCCTGCGACTGTTGCGAGACCTCGGCAAGGCCGCCCCTGGTTGGCTCCCTGCTGTCCTTCCCATCATCAACGATCTCATCCCGCAACTCAGTGACATCTTCCGAGAGGTGNCCCCTCTTGGAGAGCTCATATTTGTCCTCGAGACAACCCACTGTTGTGCTTGTTTGTCTGTGAACTGCAATACCTTGGTGACCTAGTTTAGTCTTGCTTGTTAGTTCGTGTTAGTTTAGAGAGGCATAGAATGTGTCAAAACTCTGTTTTTGGACAGGTTGTGACGTGGGGCAGGTTTGCCCATGACTTCTTTTTAGGGAGTGCCGGCAAGCTCTCACTCGCCGGCCAACGGATGGACTCGGTTAGCGAGTTCCACCCCCTAGGACTCACTCACTCCCTTCCGCTTTTCTGACATTTCGTCCTCGTACACTCGTCCGTTTTGGACGAGATCAGTTGTGTTCTGACCATAGTGTGGTGCTCCACACTATGGTGACCACACAATAGTGAAAGGGAAGAGTGGTTCCTGTTTTGGTATCAGAGCTCACGAGCCAAAGCTCGTCGCGTCCCGCGTGAGAGACGAGGAAAGATCTTGGGAGGGCAGGTCTACAGTTGCGCGGATCAGCAGCGACAGTAGCAGCAGCGACAACAGTCGCAAAGCAGTAGCAGGAGTGGCAATAGCGTACAGCGACGTGAGGCAGCAGGAAGGAGTAGCAGCCGTGAGCAGAGGCCGCATTTGCTCAGCTGCAACACCCCTGCCTACAGCCGTGTAGAGCAACGGCAGCAGAGAGAGTAGTCGCGAAGCAACAGCAATAGCAGTGGAAGCAGCGTACAGCGGCGTGTAAGAGCAACAACAAGTGGCCGCAACCGCCGTTGGAGGCAGCAGCGGCAGCCACTCAGCTGTAGCCACAGCAGCATATGGCAGCCACACTGGCAAAGCCACAGCACCGCTAGCAGCTGTGCGGTGCAGCAACTGTAGCGGCGTTAGCGTGCGACAGGGTGCGGCAGAAGCAACAACTGTAGTAGCAGCAGCAGTAGCAGCGGTGGCCGCAGCAGCAGTCCTTGGGTCCTCTTTGGTCTACCCTTCACCCTTCTGGCTGGGTTCCCCTCTCTCCCTGGGTTGGGTGGTGGTGGTTCAGGTCCACAGACCACCTCGCGGCTTCTCCCTCATTTCCCACGCCCACTGGGGCGGGGGAAACGCTATAGAAATTATTCGGTAGCGTTGAGGGGGGTCCATTGGCTTTTTTTCTGATTAAAACAAGCCTTATCATATTTCCCATGCCCACTTGGACAGGGGAAAGGCTGTCAAAATTTTTTGGCAGCGTGGGGAAGGGCCATCACACAATCCACGTCCGCTCGGGTGGGGTGAACGCTGATGAAATTCTTTTTGGCAGTGTCCACCACTCAACGACAGTGTCAGCACCAGTGGTGCACACCTGTGCTACCCCAACACCATGCCCAAGGATGCCCTTATCGGAGTCGACAGTGCCGGCTCCACTATGGACGCGGGCATTGCCGCCTCCGGTGTGAGTGGCGGCACACCGGGTGTGACGTAGGACGAGTCCCCGTCCAGTCCTAGCTCATTGGCACGCGGTATGCGAGTTTTGCGTGAGCAACAGGCACAGCAGGCTGAACACACAGCCAAGCAAATGGTCGATTTATGTGAGCTGTTTCGAGACGTACTCCAGCCACAACAACAACAGCAGTAGCAGCAGCAACAACAAAAACAACAACAACAGTAAGAGCAACTGCTGCAACAGCAGGAGCGATAGCAGAAGTTGCTCTGTGATGCCCTATGCAAGGATAAGATGAAAGTCGAGAGTGCGGTTGAGGCCGATGTCGATGCAGCGTTAGGAGCGTTCGATGCTGATCCGTCCGACGACCTTCCACAGTCAGAAGAAGAAGCCAGTGACGAGGAAGGCGTGTTTCGCCTACGCCTTGCACTATTAGAAAAATGACATCAAACCCGCTCGGCACGCCAAGCAGTACCAATCGGCGAAGCAAGCCCAAGCAACCAGCCCAAGGTTACTACAGACCCAACGTCCTTAGAGGAGAAGTTACTTCGCATGAGTCTAGGACTGAGGGAGGACCCCCCATCTCCGTCGCCAGAAGAAGCTGTCCCCACAACTCTGCCGACAGCAAAGCCACCCAAGTGGTTTGAGACCGAACCCCCGACTTACAGGTAGGAGGATAGCTACAACACTTGGGAGCCACGATCCCATATGTGGGCGGTCAGTGAAGGGGTGTATCCGTACTACACATTCCAGTACCAGGTCACAGACCCCCAGCAGACGACTATCGCTGCCTGCACAACGTATGGTTCCTTGAAGGCCGTCCTCGAGGAGTAAACCCTCGACTTCGAACCTTTCCTAGGAGATCCCCACACCGGTACTGGAGCTGACCCACGTGGCGCCTTGGAGCTGGCGACTACTCTCTTCGAGGGTACGATCATGGCAATGACATCACAGCAGCTGTGAGACTTCAACTCCGTGCATCAGGGTGGACATGAAACACGGGCCGACTATTGGCGGCACGCGATGAGGCTCTACACGGCATTGGGGAAGCATGGGCCGGGCCAACTCATGGCATTCAACACCATCAGGATCGGCATCAGGCGCGAGGATGCCAAGACTTTTGACAAAGGTTTGCTTTCGCCTGAGCAGCCTTCAGGAGTTGGCCGACAAAATTTTGCTCCTCTCATGGGCGACGCAACACTTCTTGAACGTGGCAGGAGTTGGAGCAGCAAATGACGCCCGCCATGGTGCATCCTTCGCAACCGTCACGGTTGTCCATGCATCACGTGCCTTCTCCCCTCCCTTTCTTTCGTCGTCACAGTCAACGGCAACTACCGCAACAACAGCTGGTTTAGCTGTAGCAGTCTAAGGGAAGAAGGCACAAAACAATAGGAGGGATGCCAAGGAGGGCAAGGAACAGGCTGCGCCAAAGCCGGCTAGTGAGCGTTAGTGGGAGTGTTACAACTGCGGAGGAGCGCACCGCTACACGGAGTGCAAGCTCCCCAAGAACTGGACGAAGATTGCGCAAGGTCTACAACGGGCGTTCAAGCAACGTGAGCACGCCTGCGCACACACCACAGCAGCGACTACACGCAGTCCTGGCCTTCAGCTGATGTAGTTGTGGCCAACACTAGCGACCTGCCACCTCTGGAGCAGCAGCTTGCGACCTAGGCCCGTGATATTGCCGAGCTCCGCCAGCTCCTCCGGCTTACCACTCAGGGAGGTGCGAGTGCATTGACTGAGTCGAGGGGTCCCATGGTCGGGTCTGTCGAGTCCGTGACGTGCTGTCGGGATGGTGGTGGTGGAGCATGGTGCACTGTTGAGTCTATGGAGTCATTCGTCAGGCGTGATGATGCTGGTCTGTCCCCCGTCTTCGTTGTAGTGTGCTCAGGTCACGACAACCTGTCGTGGCTTGATGAGTCGCAGACACATGACGCCAGTGTGGCTCAGCAGTCTTTTGCTGAGCCACCCCTGTCCACTATCTGCACTATTGGCCGTTGTTCAGTCACGTGGCCTGAGCGTGTGAAGGATGCCACGTGGATCCTAGATTCGGATGCCACCCATCAAATGACATGTCGCCGCTGTGATTTTGTGGTGCTTGGTCCTGTCGACTTCGTAAAGTCTGTGCGTACGGCTGCTAGGCATGAGGTACCTGTTCAGGGTAAAGGTGTGGTGTAATTCCATGGACCGTCTGGACCGCTCTACATTTCAAACGTACTGTACGTGACTGTCCTAGAACTCAGCCTGCTGTCTGGACGTGCCTGCACACGAATGGGTCTCAGTGTCACATTCACAGGTGAGGATGCCACTGTCTCTATTTGTGCTGCTGCTGAAGTGGTACTCTGTGGCAGGATAGTAGGGGACTTGTATCACATCTCTGGCTGCCCCATGTCCACCTACATCACTCCACCATCCACTGCGCGAGTGTTCGTTACAGGCATGCTGTCGCCTGAGCATCAGCGCCTACTGCATAGACGCTTGTGCCATGTTCACTTAGATGCTGTAGATCGTCTTGTTTGCATCCAACCTGCGCTCGGTCTTGACGCAGCATCCTTTGAGGCGCCGTCCAAGACCGATTGCCTGTAATGTACGCAAGGCAAAATGCACCGTGCCACCTTCCCTCTGTCCAACTCCCGGGCTCTCAAGCCCCTGGAGTTGGTTCACTCTGATCTCCTAGGACCCCTCCCCGTCGAGTTCTAGGATGACAGAGGGCGATATTTACTTATGATCACAGACAACTTCACTCGCATGCGGTGGGTCTTCAGCCTACATCGGAAAAGCAATGCGACGTTAGCTATTCGCACGTGGCTCGTTATGGTAGAATGCCAGTCCGGTGATACCCTCCAGAACTTCCGCTCTGATCAAGGTGGTAAGTTCATGGGAGATCTGAACGGCTACTTTGCCTGAGTGGGAGTGTTTCACAACCTCTCCGCCCCAACCACACCACAACAGAATGGTGTTTCAGAGCGTTGGAACCGCACCATGGAGGATGCAGTTTTCTCTATGCGGGTAGACATTGGCATGCCTGAAGCACTTGCCTTCGAGGGTATGGCCTACCTGACATGGGCCTGGAACATGATCCCTCACGGCCCCCTTCCGAACATGCACACCCCATACCAACTGTGGTACAGACGGCGTGCCGACCTATGGCTCGCGCGTGTGTGGGGGTCCCTTGCCTACGTCTGGTTTAAACCAGAATAACAAGGGTCCAAGATTTCCCCTAGAGGCTGCGTCTGCACGTTCCTAAGCATCGCCTCACGCTCTAAGGCCTGGCGTTTCTGAAAACCTAGTCGTAGGTGCATTGTCGAATCTCGGGATGCCCTATTTTTTTAGCGTCTCTCCTTCCAAGACCTCCCGCTGGTGGGACTCCATAGGCGCATTCCCCTGGGTGTGGAACGGTTCCGCACGCAAGAGGGGATGAGGTGACTGTTGACAATGCCCCGGTCACACTTGGTGTTGCTAGTCCACCAGCGTGCACGCCAACGTCGTCTCTGTCGCCCACATTGACTGCGCCACCTGTCCTACCTGCATCCACCGTTCCTTCCGCATCCCCTTCGATGCAAGAGCCTGCGTCACCAGTTGCACCACCAACATTGTCCGTATCCCCAACACTTGTGTCACCAGCAGAGTCACCGGTGTCATCTACACCCCTTACGCAGTCTGCGTCACTAGTCAGGTCACTTGTTCCGTCCTTGTCCTCCATCTGCCCAGTCAACGGACCGGCTTCACCTGACACGTCACCAGTCCTGTTTGTGTCTGATGAGTGTCCACCGTTTGTCCCAGCTGCATCATCACCAGATTCATACCGCCGAGGTGAGGACGGACATCTCCGCCCTTGTCCTACTTGCAGCGTACGCAGTGGAGACCCCGACACGAGGGCCTTGGGCCTCAGCGCACAGGGACTCACTTAAGTGCGATACATGCCTCGCTCTCCTTGCTCACGAGTGCCGACATGCTGTAGACTCCGCAGAGTCCACTGTCACCGTCGCTCCCTTGTCTCGTGCCTATGCTTTGGCCACGCGCAGTGGAGGTATTACGGCTCGTGACCCCCGTGTGGTGGGAGTGACGCCAAACCCCAGCACACTGCTTCAAGATTTGGCCGGGCCAGATGCGGCCCAGTGGCGTGCAACATGCGAGGCTGAGCTAGCGGCTATCAATGAGCATGGGGTCTACGAGCTTGTAGACCTGCCACTTGGACGGAAGGCTGTACAGGCCAAGTGGGTCTTACGGGAAAAGCTCAATCCAGACAACATAGTTGATTCCTACAAAGCAAGACTGACTGCAAAAGGATTCTCTCAGGTGGAAGGGATCGATTTCACTGAGACCTTCGTACCAGTTGGACGCACGACCACAGCTCTGGGACTGTTGTCCCAGGTGGCCTAGCACGACTGGGAACTCCACCAAATGGACGTGAAAAACACGTTCCTACATGGTAAGCTGGAAGAAGAGATCTACATGGTCCGACCCCCAAGGTTCGAGGACGGCACCGACCGCGTGTACCGGCTACAAAAAACGCTATACGGCTTGAAGCAGTCACCTTGCTGCTGGAACAAGGAGATCACTGGCACGCTCCTATGAGCGGACTATGTCCAGAGCGCGGCGGACCCATCACTTTTTCTCTCCCAGACCACTGCCCCATTTTCAGCCATCCTGGTCTACGTTGACGATCTTCCAATCGCCTCCCCTGATCTGAAGGTTTTTGAAGCAGCCAAGGGCGTGGTATAATCGCCATACAAGATGAAGGACCTTGGAGAGGCCACAGTGTTCCTGGGCATGTAGATTGTCCGTGATCGTGCTCGGTGGATGCTCTTGATCCATCAAGAGCGGTACACCCTCTCTCCAAGGGAGCAATTTGTTGAGATGCTCAGCGACGTGCGTACGGTATCAACCCCAATGACCCCGGACGGACAAGACACCCTGAAGGTCGATGATCCAGTAAAGTTGGGGGAGCTGGTCGATGTGACCTTGTACTTACAGGTCATTGGATCGCTCATGTACCTGGCTATGACGACATGCCCGGACATCACCTTCACAGTCAACCTGCTTGCACAGTTCTCACACGCGCCATGCAGACGGGTGCTTGAGGCCGCATTCCGGCGCGTGCGGTACGTCGTTTCCACTGCCCGCTTCGGACTTCACTATCGAGGGCAGACATCTGTGGTCCTCGATGGATACACGGACACTGAGTGGGAATGGAGTCTTGACGGCAAGAGTTACACCGACTACATCTTCCTCATTGGAGGATCCACCGTCTCTTGGCGTAGTGGCAAGCAGGGATGCATCGCTCGTAGCGTGCAGAAGCAAAGTACGTGGCACTAGGAGCTGGTGCGACTGAGAGTGTGTGGTTGGTGTGTCTGTTACGTCAGCTATATCAGTCCATGCCTCCCACTGTGCTTCGGTGTGACAACGAGAGCGCAAAGGCCATAACAGAGAACTCTGGCGTGTTCCATGCACGCATGAAGTACATTAACGTCGAGTTTCACTACATCCGAGATCTTGTGGATCGAGGTGATATTCAGGTCGTGTGGGTCGGCACCGATTCACACCGTACTGATTTTCTGACAAAGGCCGTTAGCCGTACGAAGTTTCTAGCGACCGCACATTCTGTGGACTTGCATCCTGCCTTTCCTATGGACTGAACTCTGCCCTCGAGCTGCATTCGTTGCTGTTTGCCGTCACTGTTCTTGTGGTGTTGCTCACATCAGTGATGCTACGTGTGTGAATCTGTTCACCGTGTGATCATGGAGTGTTGTTGTTGTCCTTATTGTGACCTCTCGGCTCACTTTCGTTGCCTTGCAAATCCGTGAGGAGGCAAAGAGTACGGGAGACGGGGGGAGCAGACACGAGTCCGGTGGCTGGCAAGCAGCCTTAGGATACACTCACGTCGTGGCTACTCCCCTCTTAGAGATCTCATATTTGTCCTCGAGACAACCCACTGTTGTGCTTGTTTGTCTGTGAACTGCAATATCTTGGTGACCTAGTTTAGTCTTGCTTGTGAGTTCGTGTTAGTTTAGACAGGCATAGAATCTGTCAAAACTTTGTTTGTGGGCAGGTTGTGACGTGGGGCAGGTTTGCCCATGACCTCTGTTTAGCAAGTGCCGGCGAGCTCTCTCTCACCGGCCAACGGGTGGACTCGGTTAGCGATTTCTACCCCTGTAGGACTCACTCACTCCCTTCCGCTTTTCTGACATGTCCTCCTTGCACACTCGTCCGTTTTGGACGAGTTCAGTTGCGTTCTGACCACAGTGTGGTGCTGCACACAGTAGTGTAAGGGAAGAGTGGTTCCTGTTTCTATATTGGGTTCCAAAAAATCCAGGAAAATATCCCTTGGAAGGTAAATCCGTTTTCCTTCGGCAACGAAGACACCAAAGGTCATTCCTTGTCAATCTCCCTTCTCGACGGCGTTGCCTTCGTGACTAAGGGTTACGTCCCCACAATGCATGGACTTTGCGTGGACATTGATAACATCCACCCGTGGGCGATCATCGATTTGCTCGCTCGAGTTTGAGCAAACAAATTCCGCCGTCTGAACACACACTCTACTCCAGATTTACACCCACAAGGACATGTCACGGTCCGGTCACTTCGACTTTAGTGGCTTTGATCTGCATGAGGGCACTTCCATAACGGTAAAAAAACTCAGTCCTGGTTGTACAAAAATTAAAACAGAAAACACCTTTGAAAAAGCACTTCCGAATAATTACTGTAAAATAGTAGTGTAGGTAGCGGTGGAATGCCGGCACAAGCTCCCTACCATGCAAGTTAGGATCACCAGGCAGTCATTGTGACGGGAGAGACAAGACGTTGGTGAAAAAACCTTGGGAGATAGCGAGAAGCAAGTGCAATGTATGTTGGTTTTCATGCATCTCTCACTATACTGTGTTGTTTCCTCCCGACTTGTGTATGTTGGCGGGCAGATGACTGACGGCTAGACGCGAAGCTATTCGAGTGTGGTCTGGTGGAGCTGACACATGCTGAGGCCTACACGCATTTTGCTGGAGCCTCCTCCCTCCAACGTGCTCAGCTCCATCGGCAGACCTCCACGGCAGTTGGGATGCCAGCAGTCACTATCACTGAATATGCTGTCTGCATGCGTCCAGTGCTGGGTCTGACTGCACTGTTGCATCTACAGTGCCATGTTCTTCTTAGGGTCCAAGTTTCATTTTATTCGGGCACTGTTGGGACCGGGACTAGTGTAGACGCTGCCTGCGTTTACGCGGCTATAAGTCATTGCTGCTATGTTTCTAGGGGATTCTGACTGCAAAACTGTGTTCGCAGCGTGTGTATGATGGTGTGATCTAATTTTGAGGGAAAACGGACGACGCCCGGTTTTGGGCTGTCGGCTGTCTGGCGAGCTCACTGAGAAAACCGTGCCTACCAGAAAATAGGTCTTTTTTCTGATTGGCTTAGAAATTACAAGCTCTACAGAGCTGGGAGGGAGCTAGAACTTGGAGGAGTCTCTCATTGTTCCTAATAAGTCATTTCCAGTTTTCAACTGTTGTCTGGTGCTAACTCTGGCGCACACGTTTTTGAGTAACAACACCAGAGCTCTCAGACGTAGACTCTGGTGTAATTGACTGAGGGGAGAGCTTAAGCAACGAGCGTGGCTTCCCGCATGCTGCATCAACAATGCTGTTGCCCCAGCCTGCTGCATAAGGTTTTGCAGATGTGTAGGGAGTAACGGGCTAGCGAGGTCTTCACAACTGGTTGACCGGGCCACCCACTCGAGCAGTTCCGGATCTGGGAGCTCACCTTCCGCATATGGGCACAGGGTGAGGGCCTATGGCCATACTATGTCTTGCCATACGACTCCACCTTGGCCGACCAGGTCTATGATGCTGGTTGTGCTGTATGTACCCTCGTCTCTGTTGCCCCTCTGGCCCCACGTCTTACTCTCGAGCTCTTCCTCGGCGACTTCTCCACTGGCGGCCTCCCCGTCCCCGTAATGTTGTGGCACATACTTATGCGTCCTCATCGCCTCTCTAGCAAGGCAGAGACCAGCCGCCTGCTTCGGGATTTCAACTCCCTCCATATGGAATGTTCCAAAATGGTCACCTCCTGCTAGCAGCGGGCGGAGGACATCCTTCACCGCATGGGAGACAATGCACCACCCTTCTTTCCGTGCTCCTCATCATTAAACACAGCGCCACTGACGTGTTTGCCGAGATCTTCGTCCATTACACCCAGGTCGTTCTTGCCGTGATGGCCATCTAGGGCACCCTCATGCCCTGGACATACGAGCTCTTTCTCTACATCAAGGCTCGTCAGGAATCCCGCATCTAGCGCACAGAGGCCCTGGTCTCTCCAATTGTCGCCTTGGTGGCTGTTGCCGCCCAAACAACAGCTGTATCCTCTGGCGCCTCATCATCTGGCAAGAAGAAACATAGGGGCAAGAAGGGCAAGGGCCCACAACAACAGTCGAGCGGATCCAGTGGTGGCAGCTTAGTCTGCCACAACTGTGGCCAGCCAGGTTACGGGTGGTACACATGTTCACTCCCGACAGACGAGGAGCGCATCATCGCCACCATGGGTCGCCTACGTGAGCGTCGCCTTGCCACCGCTGCCCTGACTGTCTTTGCTCCTGTTGTGTCCACGCCGCTTGCTCCTTTTTACCCTCAAACATCTCAGTCGTAGCATCATCCACAGTTGTCAGTGCCTGCTCTTTCGTCACCGGCGCCTCCCTCGTCCATCCTAGACTCTAGTGCCGTCATGCCGCAGTCGGTCTACTCCGTCGGGTCCTCCACCCGCGAGTGTCAGTTGGAGTAGTTCATCACACTCCAGCACGGACTGCCTTCTCCTCCTCCCCAGGGAATTGCGAATTGCATCGTCGCTGGCCACCTTGCCTTGCCATGCATGACAGAGTCGGAGCTGCGGTCGTGCCCTATACCCTCGTCCGTTCCATTCTCTGTCATGCCCTCCCCACCTACTCCTCTTCATGATGATGTCGCATGGCTGGATGACTGGCAATTTCTGTTTGCACCCCCGTCTTCTACGTCCACGTCCCTCACCCAGTGCCATGTGACCGTTACCGACCTGGAAACGCCGGTCGAGGACTCTGCCAAGACCTGGATCATCGACTTCGGGACCACGCATCACATGACGGCCTCGTGTGAAGCCTTCAGTGTCCTTGGTCTCGTTATCGATGTCTCTGGGGTTTGGACAGGCTCTGGTCAAGTTTTACCCATTCGCGATGTCTGTGTTGTTTGTTTCCAAGGCTCCGCTATGGATGTCTTTGTGACTGATGTCCTCTTTGTCCTTGGTCTTGAGCTCAGCCTCTTGTCCTTCACTTCCCTTGATCGCATGATCGTGGACATACAACACTCGCGTGGTGTTGGGATTGTCTCGTTGCGTCCGTCCAGTTGTGTCATCTTGCATGCCACCGCCCGTGGCAACTTGTGGCATGTGTCGTGCTTGTCTGCTTCTCCCTCCGTCCCCTCACCATCGGCCAACACAGGCTACGTGTTTGTTACTAGTACACTCTCTTCGCAGCACACACGTCTCCTGCACCACCGCCTCTGTTACGTCCACTCTGCCGCTGTCGACAACATGCTCCACACACAACCTTCCATGGGCCTTGACCCAGCCTCCTTTCCATCTTCGTGTCCCACGGAGTGTATTGAGTGTACTCAGGGGAAGATGCATCGATCCACCTATCCCCTATCCTTCTCACGTGCATCTACCCCGCTGGAATTTGTCCACTCTGATGTCATGGGTCACCTTCCGACGGAGTCTGTTGGGGAGCACGGACGCTATGTCCTGACCCTCACCGACAACTGCTCTCGCTACCGTTGGGTCTTTTGTCTTCGACAGAAGAGCGATGTCTCCCCCACCATTTCAGACTAGCTCGTCCGTGCTGAGCGCGAGTGTGGTCGTCCTCTCTTACGCTTCTGCTCTGATCGCGGTGGTGAGTTTATGGGATAGACCACACTCTTCCTTGCCTCCCGTGGCATCCATCATGAGACGTCGGCGCCTTACACGCCAGCCCAGAACGACGTCTCTGAACAATGGAACTACACCATGGCCGACACTGTCTGTACCATGCGCATCGAGTCTGGTCTTTCCTATGGTTTCTACTTCGAAGCCATGACCTACATGACATGGGTCTGGAACCGGATTCCCGAAGGACCCCAACCCTGTCAGTCCACACCATACCGGCATTGGTGTGGCGAGCACGCCGACCTCCGGCCGGCTCGTGTATGGGAGTGCATGGCCATTGTGTGGGTGTCTTCCCCACACCAAGGCAGCAAGCTTGAGCCTTGAGGCCGTACCTATACCTTCCTTGGTGTCACGCATCAGTCAAATGCCTAGCGCTTCTTGGGTCCATCCCGACACTACACCGTCAAGTCCCGAGATGCCCTCTTCTTTGAGGACCTGTTTCTCCACGACCTCATTCGCTCCGGCGCGTCAATGTCCCTCCCATTGCTTGGGGGAGTGGTGGATCCATCCTCCATCGAGCCGCGTCTGGGCGTCACGTCGTCAGGGCCCGCTGCCACCTCTGCGCAGGCTGTCCCGTCCGTGTCCGCCAGTCCCTCCGGGCTAGCTGTCCAATCTGGGTCCCCTGGCACCTCCACGTCGGCTGCCCCGTCCGTATCCGCTAGCACCTTCGGGCCAGCAACCCCATTTTCATCCGTTGGCACCTCTGCACCGGCTGTCCCGTCCGTGTCCGCTAGCCCCTTCTGGCCAGCTGCCCCATCTGCGTCCGCTATCACCTCTGCGCTGGCTGCCCCATCCATGTCCGCCAGACCCTTCCAGCCAACTGTCCCATCTGCTTCTGCTAACACCTTTGCGCCGGCTGTCCCGTCCGCGTCCGCTAGACCCTCCGGGCTAGCTGTCACGTCTGCGTCTGCTGGCACCTCAGCACCGTCCGCTAGTCCCTCCGAACCAACTGTCCCATCTGCGCCCGCTGGCACCTTTGTGCCGGCCGCCTAGTCCGTGTTTGCCAGCCCCTCCAGGCTAGCTACTCCATCTGCGTCCGATGGTACCCCTATACCGGCCGTCTTGTCCGACGGTAAACTACTCACGTGGCCCGAGTGGGAGTCGCCGACCCCGAGTGTGAACGAGCACACAAGCCGACGCCTCGCGTCCCATCGCACCACGACCTCCTCTCACCCCACGAGGTTCTTTGCCTCCCAACAGACCCACTCCTACAGTCGTGAGTGGGGACCCTGGGACCAAAGCGCTTGGCTTGGCCAGTTTGGCAGTCATCACTAACCTACATCCGGCATCAGCTTTGGGCTATGCCATGCTCCATTAGGAGCATCGATATGCTGTCACAACCATGCTCACAAGTACACCACCTAGGGTGCAAGACGTATACACACTCACTGTCTGACTCACAGAACATCGAGAGGATCCAACCACCCTATGTGAGGCTCGAGCATTTCCCAAAGCCGCACACTAGGAGACTGCATGCACCGACGAGCTTGCCGCCACTCGGCAACATCAGGTCTACGAGCTTGTCGACCTTCCCCCGACCGAAAGACCATTGACGCCAAATGGGTCATCCGGTGCAAGTGGAAGCCGGTCGGATCCTTGGACAAGTACAAGGCTCGTCTTACTGCCAAGGGGTTTGCTCAGGTCCCTGGGATCGACTATGACCAGAACTTCGTCCTGGTCGGTTGGTTCCCCATGTGTGGAGCGTTGTTCAACCTGGTTGTCCAGCATGGGTGGGAGCTGCATCACATGGATGTCGGCAATAACTTTCTCTATGGCTCACTAGAAGGCAAGGAGCTCTACATGATGCAGCCTCAAGGCTTTGACGATGGTCCCGGCAAGGTCTAGAAGCTGCAGAAGGCCCTCTATGTCCAGAAGCAGTCACCGCGCTGCTTGAATCGGGAGATCAGTGGTATGCTTCTCAGTGGCGGCCTCCTTTGCAGCACTGCCGACCCCTCACTGTTCATCAGTCCGCTAGGCCAGACCTTTGTCGCTGTCCTGGTCTACGTCGATGACCTGCTTATCGGTTCACCGGATGCAGCTACCATCCAGTGGGTCAAGGACCTGCTACATGTAACCTACCAAATGAAGGACCTCGGGTCGGCTCGAGTCTTTCTGGGCATGGAGCTTGAGCATGATCGCTCCATGGGTGCCTCGCACGTCCATCAGGCCGCCTACGTCCAGACTTTGTCAGGGCGCTTTGCTGAGGACATGCCCCCCATACCAAGAGCATCCTCATCCATCTCGCCCAATGGGCAGGCAAAGCCAAAGAGTTCCGATTGATTCATTGTGGGGAAGCCAGTAGACGTGACCACGTATCTACGTGTCATCGGGTCATTGATGTTCCTGGCAACGACAACTTGTCCAGACATTGAGTTCGCTGTCAACCTACTCGCCCAGTTCTGTCAAAAGTCGTGTCACCTCCACTTTGAGTACTTCAACATGTCATCTCAACCCCACGGCTAGGCCTCATGTTCTGACGACAACCGTCCGTTGCTGCATGGGCTACACTGATAGGGACTGGGCCGGCAGTCCGGACGGTAAGAGTCATACTGCCTGGATCTTTCTGGTTAGCTGCATGGCTGTGTCCTGGCACAGCGGCAAGCAAGGTTACATTGCACGCAACACCACTGAGGTTGAGTATGTGGCCCTTGGTTCTGGCACATGTGAGAGTTTGTGGCTGCATTGCCTATTGTCCGAGGTGCGTCTGTCAGTCTCGTCCATCACGTTACACTGTGGCAATGAGAGTGACATGGCCATTGCTGACAATGACGGTGTGCATCACACTTGTACAAAGCACATCAAAGTCAAGTATCACTATGTGCGTTCATTCTTCCATGACAGCAGCATCTGTATTGTGTGGATTGAGACGGCACTATGGTTGGCTGACGTTTTGACCAAGACAGTGAGGTGTGACTCGTTCAAGAAGGCTGTGAGTGCGGTTGGTGTGCGTGTGAGAGGTCCTCTCTCTCTCTATCCCTCTCTTCTTGGTCTCTTTGTTCTATGCCCATCTATGTGCACTGTGCCTGTGAGTCATGGGGGAGTGTTGGTTTTCACGCTTCTCTCATTGTACTCTATTGTGTCCTCCCGGCTTGTGTACATGGACATGTAGATGTCTGAAAGTGAGATGCAATCTGATGGAGTGTCATCTGGTGAATTTGATGCACGCTGAGGCCTACACGCATTTTGCTAGAGCCTCCTCCCTCCAATGTGCTCAGCTCCATCGGCAGACCTCCTTGGCAGCCTTGCCACAGGCAGTCATTATCGCTACATATGCTGTCTACATGCCTCTACTGCTGGGTCGGACTGTGCTGTTCCATCTGCAGCGCCATGTTCCGCTTAGGGTCCAAGTTTCATATTATTCGTGCACTATTCGGACCGGGGAATAGTGTAGACGCTGCCTTGGTTTAGGTGGCTATAATTCATAGCTGGTATTTTTCTAGGTGTTTCTGACCACACGACAGCGTTCGAAGCGTGCGTATTATGGTGCGGTCCAGTTTTCAGGTAAAACGGCCGACGTCCGGGTTTTGGGCTGTCGGCTGTCTGGCAGGGCTCACCGAGAAAACCCTACCGGCCAAAAAATAGGCCTTTTTTTTATTGGCTTAGAAACTAAGTAACAAGCTCTACAGAGCTGGGAGGGGAGCTAGAACTTAGAGGGGTCGTCCATCGTTGCTGATTCTTACTTCCTAATCAGTCATATCCAGTTTTCAGCTATTGTCTGGCGCTAACTTTGGCACACACATTTTCTGAGTAACAACACCAGAGCTCTCAGATTTTGACTTTGGTGCAACAGACTAAGGGGGCAGCTTAAGCAACGAGTGTGGGTTCACGCATGCTGCATCAAAAACGCTGCTACCCCAACCTGTTGCATAAGGTTTTCCAGCTGTGTAGGGAGTAACGGGCTAGCGAGCTCTTCGCAACCGGTTGACCGAGCCACCCACTCGAGTGGCTCAAAGTGGGGCCTCGCCGCATCCCCGGGGTCGTACCTAACCTGTTGTAAAAAATCCTCCGTGGTTTCCACACTCCGGAACGGTTGAGAGTGTGCTCCCGTAGGATCAGCAATCTGATGCTCTAAACTACAAATCTAGCCAAGCAAGCATAGCAACCACAAAGAGAACCACATCGACCTCGATCGTATGTGGATGCATGTATCTCCCATGTATTTCCCTTATGTTTTAGCCAAGTGAGAGCTAATCACCGCATGCTGGAAAGAGAAAATATGCTTTCAGATGAAACTAAGCATGACAGGGCTCGCACCAATCTTGTACTCGTCTGAGACGCCAATGATGCGTGGTTCGCAATGCGTGTCAGCTTCGTCACCTGCAGTGATGGTGTGTGAATGAATGGAGTGAAGAGGTCACTTGCGTGTATGGCAGTCACAACAAAAACTCCCCCATGACCCATAGGGGAACAATCCACTCACCACATAGAGAAGAACAGTATAGGTAACAAACAAAGAGTGGTCATATCAATCAAGGGCATTGCGTGGACGTAACAGGCAAATCGGATGCACGGCAGCCTTGAACATTCCACTGCTAAGAGCTTTGGTGAGAAAGTTTGCATGCTGCTGACGAGTGTTGACCTAGATAATCTGGACTACTCTTGTGGGAATGCGATCGTGAAAGAAGTGATTCTCAATGTTGATGTGCTTAGTGGACGAATGATGCATGCCATCATGCTCGGTGATTGCCTTGGTGCATTGATTCTCGTAGCGCAGTGTGATGCAGCAGATGGACACAAGAAGCTGTTGCAGCAAGTGAGATAACCACACACTCTCACACGTACTTGCTCCAAGCGCAACGTACTCAACCCCACTGGAGTTGCGTGCAATGCACCCCTGTTTTCCGCTCTTCCATGGGATAGCAATCCCATCCACACGAGACATGTAGCTGGTGTGACTGCACGCGTCTGTGTCATGAGCCCAGTCACTGTTTGTGTACCCGTCAACGACCACAAAAGGCTGAGATCCGTAGCACACGTACGGTGGACAACGCATAACAAACGACACGCAGCTCTGCCTTGAGGTGCCTCTGATGAGGCTGCTGAGAGAACTAGGAAAACATAGATAGAGATAAAATAAATTTGAGTGAGAAGGCCATGTTAGATTGAGTGGTGGTGGCGAGGTGCATGAGAGATCCGATCACACTAAGAAAATCGGTCACGTTGACAGGCTCTCACACCTGAGACGTGTCAAGTGACTTCAGCAGGCACCTGACCAGCTAGATTCATCAGTGTGGATGTAGTGGGAGTGTCAGCTAGCAGGGAGGCAAAGTGCTCCCCTAGGGTGCAGATGTAGGCAGCTTGGTGTAAGTGCAGAGTGAGGCACTGGTGGTCACGCTCAAGTTCCATGTCAAGGAACACTCGAGTTTGATCCAGGTCCATCTTGTAGGTGGACTGCATGATAGACTTCGTTGACTGCACGTCAGCATGGTTGCGTGATGTAGTGAGGACATCATGTACGTAGACCAGGATGGCCACGAAGGGCTGTGAGGGTGCACTCAAGAAAAGTGTTGGGTCAACAGTGCTACAACGGTAGCCACCTCTCTCGAGCATGGATCAGATCTCGAGGCTCCAACAACGGGGCGAATGTTTGAGCCCGTACAAGGCCTTGCATAGCTGCCAGAACTTCTTCGTGCCATCACTAAAGCCTGGAGGATGCACCATGCAGATTTCCTCGTGTAGACGTCCGTACAAGAATGCATTGTTGACGTCCATCTGCTCTAACTCCCAGTCATGCTGGGCGACCAGAATCAAGAGAGCTCGTGCCGTGGTGTACCGTCCGATTGGAGTAAACATCTCATCAAAGTCGATGCCTGGAACATCACGAGGAAAGATGTCCTCAAAGAAGAGGGTGTCACGAGACTCGACAACACATGCACGGTTGGGGTCCTAGAAGCGCCATGCTTTTGACATGGCCGAGACACCGAGGTAGGTAAATAGGTGTGCACGCGGACTGAATCTACCGTCGCAAAGATCCTCGGGAAGCTACACGATGGTGACATAGTCCTAGACACAAGCAAGGCGAAGGTCAGCACGACGCCCAAACCAACACTCAAAAGGGGTGACATGATGAGGAAGGGGACCGTGAAGAACACGGTTTCAGGCGCATGTTATGTAGGACATGGCCTCAAAAGAAAAGCAAGGAGGGAGGTCGGACACAGTGAGGATGGTGCAGAAACCATCAGTGAGAGTCCTGTTCCAGCGTTCAGATGTGCCATTTTGCTGAGGTGTTTAGGGAGCTGTAGCTTCAATGCACATCCCGCGAGACGTGAGGAAACGAGGAGTAGGGTCTGTAAACTCACCACCACGGTCACAACGAAAGACACAACGATGATGACCACAGGCAAGTTCAGCCTGAGGAAGCCAAGACTCAAAAGTGGAGCAGATGTCACTCTTTTGCTTGACTGCAACGACCTAGCGCATGCGAGAGAAGTCATCAATGAGACAAAGGACGTAACAACCAACCCCCTCAAGAGCCTCATGAGGAAGAGGCTACATGACATCAGCATGCAGTAGATCGAGGGGATGGGAGGTACGAGACTCAGAGATGGAAAAAAGGAGAGCGGTGCATTTTCCCCTAAGCACAGTCAAGAAAATCAAGAGGAAAAGGAGCAGGAAGCGTGGCAGCATCAAGACCATTTGCTGGAAGCACATAAAGCATGCTATCAATGACAGTAATGTGAATTTGGCACAAGCGGCAATATAGTAGCTGCACATGCATAGGGGAAAAAGAGCGAGCAATGTGCACGTGGACAGTGGTGGCTGGAACAGGTGTAAAGGAGGGGACACAGAATAAGCGATCACAGCGTGTGTCATGGAGAAAGATGCGGCCAGAGGTGCGATGAGAGACAGAGGCAATTTCATGACTAGAGGAGAAGTCTATACCCTGGTCTTTGAGTGTCACAACAAGGAGAAGACTTAACTCAAAGGATAAAATATGCAGGACATCCGGCAAGAAAAGTTCCCCCCCGGGACCGACAATGCGCATGCGCCCAATCCCTTGAATAGGAAGCAGACGCCAGGAGCCCGTGCAAACAAAGCAAAAAGAGCCAATATGGCCACGGGAGGCAAAGGACGAACGCTACGAGGTCATGTGGTGTGTGGCTCGAGAGTCAAGGATCCAGAAGCCACTCGACGCACGAACAGTGGAGGGACCATGACTCACTACGGCAATGGCAGCGTGTGGAGAAAAAACGTTGGCCACATGCGGCAAGACAGCAGGACAAGTAAACAGACTGCCATTCTTCAATCCATGAAACGTCAAAAGGAGGAAACTCGGGAACATGACATGACGCAGAACCATGAAACTCCCCATCAACGGCACACGCAAGTGACTTCAACCCGGTACACCCACTCTCATTTCCTTGATCACAAAGGTGATGCTGGTGGATGGCGTGGGATAAAGCAGCGTCCGACTGCGGCTCGTGCTCAGGCAGGTCAGGAGTGAAAATGCCGAAGGTGGGATGCCGATGCTGATAAATGGGAGACGCCCAGGCGGGAGGATGCTAGGAGCCGGAAGGGGGGTCGTAGTAGACCGTCCCCCCGTACTCTCAAGGCCACCTCCAGGGATAAGGCAACAGAGGTGGAGGTGTAGTGGTAATGTAAGCGGCAGTCTTGGTAGTGACAGAAGCACTGCAACCAGGCGGAGCCGTAGAGGTGGCGGCACGAGAAGAGACCCCAGAGCCACCAGAAGAGTGTGCCCAGTGCGCCCGCATGGCCAACGCAAGACACTCGTTGCCCGGCGGCGCCAGATATTTTGGTGCTGAGTGCTCAGTGGTGCCACAGTCTAGCACGTAACAGTGATGGAGGTGGAAGAGGAAGAGGAAGAGGCAGTGATGGAGCCCTTCCCTTTGTTATGACAGGCTAGTCCGCCGGCACAAAAACCTCTGTCCTGACCGCGACCACGAGCACCCCTCGTACCCCATGGCCGAGGAGAGATGTGCCAGAGGAGGAGGGTGAGGACAATGAGGTGGGTGAAGAGGAGGTGGAAGGGAGTGCACTGGTGGCATCTGTAACAGTTGTACATTGGATACATTGGATACATGGGGTGGAGAGCACCCCACCAATCATTGAGGCGCTGGGCGTTGAACTCCCAAAGGGTCCTAGTGCTAGGGGGGCATCAGCAGGTGTAGACTCGGATGCAAGATTCTCAAGCTCGGAAGCTTTCACCTCCTTGAAGATGTCAGAAAATTTGGAGATGAGGGTGTTGACGATAGGGAGAATGACAGGAAGCTGTCTAGGAGCCGCTTCGCCAAGATCACGTAGAAGGTGGAGATTGCAAGCCCAGTAAGCGTATGCAGTTTCATCAGCATGCATAAAGAGCGTGTTGAATTGGACGGTGAGTTCACTCTGTGCTGCATGGCCAGTGACAATGGTGCGGTGCTTGATGAGTGCATAAGCGCCAATAGGGTCAACGGGCGTGCGGCAAGCTGTGCCATCATTTTAGGACCCTATCTCATTAGTGAGATCATGAGGTCCAGCACGGATAAGAGCACGGACAGCACGAGCAGACTCAACATCCGTAGGTAGCAAAGGAGGGTTTGCAGAGGGATTTGGTTCGCGATAGTACTCCAAAAGTTGTTCACCATGTGCCCAAGCATTGAAGGAAACCTCCCAGGAAGCAAAGGTGAGGTTAGAGGTGAAGTGAGGTGGCGTGGAATAAGAATCAAATCTACAGCGCGTGGGTCCCGCAAGGTCTTTGGTAGCGGCAGCACCAACAACAGCCACGACAGCAAGGGAGTCGGAAGTGAGAGAGCCTGTGGCATTTGATGCGGAAGCAGGTGAGGTGGAGAATGCGGCAGCTTTTCTAGCAACAATAGACGCAGAGTGCATAGAGCGCATTGAAGCTTGCAGGCGATTGAGAACCAAATCAGCTATGTGGTCAGCGAAGGTTTCCTGGTCATCCTGTTCAGTGCACATTTTCTCTTCTATCGTGCGCTATGTAGTGAGAGCTGATTGAAGAGCAGCGCGCTCTTACCGCAGCTCCTCTTGTAGTGTGGCATACAGGTCATCATCAACAAGCATGGTGGTGGTGGTGGTATGCAAAGTGCAAGCTGCGGGAATGTGCAACAGATGTCAGCAGTGCAGCAGAGCAACCAAGAGCGACATCAAGAGTTGCAAGCTGCGAGATTCGAGCTGCGGATGCGGCACCCGTCGCGGTGACAAGAGTGTCACTATGTGTACAGTTCCATGTGTCTTGGATCGGTAGAGAGGAAGAGGTTTCCCCTCCTGCTTTGATCCAGTAGGTAGCGACAAAATGCCGTCGTAAGCTCCCTACCGTGCAAGTGAGGATCACAAGGTAGCCATTGCGATGGGAGAGACGAGAAGCTGGTGAAAAAACCTTGAGAGATAGCAAGAAGCAAGTGTAGGGAGTAACGGGCTAGCGAGCTCTTAGCAACCAGCCGACCAGGCCACCCACTTGAGTGGATCAAAGTGGGGTCCAGCCAGCACACCGGGGTCGAACCGAACCGGTCGGCAAAAGGCCGCCGTGGTTTCTCACACTCCGGAACGGCAGAGAGTGTGGCCCCATAGGATCAGCAACCCGATGCTCTAAACTACAAATCTAGCCAAGCATGCATATCAATCACGAAGAGAAACCACATTGTCCACGATCGTATGTGGATGCATGTATCTCCCATGTATTTCCCTCATGTTTTAGCCAAATGAGAGCTAATCACAACATGCTGGTAACAACAAACATGCTCTCAGATGAAATTGAGCATGACAGAGCTCGCGCCAATCTTGCACTCGGCTAAGACGCCAATGATGCGTGGCCCGCAACACTTGCGCCTTGAGCTTCGTGTCAGCGTGGTCACCTACAGTGATGGTGTGAGTGAATGAATGGAGTCCAAAGGTCACTTGCGTGTCTAACAGTCACAACCAATAGGTAGTACACTTAAGAAGTTTTTACGTCAGCTTTGATCAAACACCCTCGACAACAAGTCGGACACTCTATCCTCCGTGTCTGCATCCTAGACTTGGTCGTACCCATGGCATCCTTTTGGATTATCATAAGCATGTTGCAAGTTACACATTCAAGAAAGTCATGTATCAAGGGATAGAACATCATTCTTATATGCCATAATGTTGACCATATCGAATTATACAACTTTGTCCTCCTTTCACATTGGGAAGGAGATGTATTGACAAAGCAGGATGAGCATTATTCCAAAATGATCTTGCATGCTCAAATGTCCATCGTGACATGATTTGCCATTTTTTGGAACATGAACCCATACGTCACACATGCGTGTTGCTTGGATCTGTGCGCGCGTGCATGCGCGCACGCACGCGTGCGAACACACACACACACACACACACACACACACACACACACACACACACACACACAC
>SZWC01001304.1:145673-167516 GCA_023375785.1 Penium margaritaceum | reverse complement strand
TCTCTTGCTCGTTTGCAAGGAGGGCGAGGGGGGACGAGGGCACGAGGCCACGAGGCCTCACCCTCGAGGCCCTCGTGGCCTCTCAGCCGCCGATCCGGCTGAGGCCGCGATCGGCGGTTGGCGGCTGACCGGCCGGTGGCCGGCCGGTCGCTTGGCCGGCCGCCGGCCGTCCAGCCGGCCGGCAGCGAGCTGGCCGACGGCCAGCGAATCGCTGGCCGCCGGCCAGCCCTTGCTGACGCGAGGGGTGGTGCGCAACCACCCCTCGCATCAGCGAGGAGGGAGGGCCGAACCGGCCCTCCCGCTACATCAACATAAGCCTGAGATATCCATAACTTGACAAAGACCCGGGGCGTTGTTTACTACGCCATATCTAGCAAGTTAAAAAAAAACTATGCGCCCAAGGTGCGCCGTAGTTGCGCCCTACTTGCGCCCTAGTTGCGCCCTACTTGCGTCCTACTTGCGCCCTACTTGTGTCCTAGTTGCACCCTAGTTGCGCCCTAGTTGCGCCCTACTTGAGCCATAGTTGCACCCTACTTGCGCCCTAGTTGCGTCCTACTTGCGCCTCAGTTGGACAATAGCTACACCCTAGTTGCACTCTAGTTGCGCCCTAGTTGCGCCCTAGTTGCGCCCTAGTTGCGCCCTAGTTGCGCCCTACTTACACCCTACTTGCGCCTCAGTTACGTCCTAGTGGCACTCTAGTTGCGTCCTAGTTGCGCCCTAGTTGCGCCTCAGTTACGTCCTAGTGGCACCCTAGTTGCAGCCTACTTGCACCCTAGTTGCACCTCAGTTGGGCACTAGCTACGTCCTAGTTGCGTCCTACTTGTGCCCTACTTGCGCCCTTTTACACCCTAGTTGCATCCTAGTTGCGCCATATTTGCGCCCTACTTTCGCCCTAGTTGCGTCCTAGTTGCGCCGTAGATGTGCCCTACTTGCGCCCTACTTGCACCCTGGTTGCGCCCTAGTTGCGCCCTAGTTGCACCCTACTTGCATCGTAGTTGCGCCCTACGTGCGCCCTAGTTGCACACTACTTGCAACCTACTTTCGCCCTAGTTATACCCTACTTGGGCCCTATTTACATCCTACTTGCATCCACCTTGCGTCCTAGTTGTGCCCTACTTGCGCCGTAGTTGAGCCCTAGTTGCGCCCTAGTTGTGCCCTAGTTGCGCCTTAGGTGGGAACTAGCTACGCCCTAGTTGCGTCCTAGTTGCGTCCTAGTTGCGTCCTACTTGCGCCCTACTTGCCCCTTACTTGCGTCCTAGTTGCAGCCTAGTTGCGCCCTAGTTACGCCTCAGTTGGGAACTAGCTACGCCCTAGTTGCGCCCTAGTTGCGTCCTAGTTGCGTCCTAGTTGCGTCCTACTTGCGCCCTACTTGCCCCTTACTTGCGTCCTAGTTGCAGCCTAGTTGCGCCCTAGTTACGCCTCAGTTGGGAACTAGCTACGCCCTAGTTGCGCCCTAGTTGCGTCCTAGTTTATTCCTAGTTGTGTCCTAGTTGCATCCTAGTTGCGCCCTAGTTACGCCTCAGTTGGGAACTAGCTACGCCCTAGTTGCGCCCTAGTTGCGTCCTAGTTTATTCCTAGTTGTGTCCTAGTTGCATCCTAGTTGCGCCCTACTTGCGTCCTAGTTGCATCCTAGTTGTACCCTAGTTTCGCCTCAGTTGGGCACTAGCTATGCCCTAGTTGCGCCCTAGTTGCACCCTTCTTGCGTCCTACTTACGCCCTACTTGCGCCCTAGTTGCATCCTAGTTGTACCCTAGTTTCGCCTCAGTTGGGCACTAGCTATGCCCTAGTTGCGCCCTAGTTGCACCCTTCTTGCGTCCTACTTACGCCCTACTTGCGCCCTAGTTGCACCCTAGTTGCGTACTAGTTGTGCTTCAGTTGGGAACTAGATAAGCCCTAGTTGCGCCCTAGTTGCGCCCTAGTTGCACCCTAGTTGCGACCTAGTTGTACCATACTTGCGCCCTACTTGCGTCCTAGTTGCACCCTAGTTGCGCCCTAGTTGCACCCTACGTGTGCCTTACTTGTGCCCTACTTGCGTACTAGTTACGCCCTCGTTGTGTCCTACTTGCGTCCTACTTGCACCCTATTTGCGCCCTTGTTGCATCCTAGTTGTGCCCTAGTTGCTCCGTACTTGTACCCTACTTGCGTCCTAGTTGCGCCCTAGTTACGCCCTAGTTGCACCCTAGTTGCGTCCTACTTGCGCCCTAGTTGCGCCCTAGTTGCGCCTCTGTTTGGCACTAGATACGCCCTAGTCGCGCCCTAGTTGCGTCCTAGTTGCACCCTAGTTCTGTCGTACTTGCGCCTTACTTGCATCCTAGTTGTGGCCTAATTGCGCCCTAGTTGCGCCCGACTTGGACCCTAGTTGTGCCCTAGTTGGGCCTCAGTTTGGCACTAGCTACATCCTAGTTGTGCCCTAGTAGCGCCCTAGGTGCTCAGAAGAGTCTCACGATTCCAACGCAACTTGTCGTGCTTGAGCTGACTCAGAAATGAGCTCTGCCCTAGTTACGCCCTAGTTGCACCCTAGTTGCGCCCCACTTACACCCTAGTTGCCCTCTAGTTGCGCCCTAGTTACGCCCTAGTGGCACCCTAGTTGCGCCCCACTTGCACCCTAGTTGCGCCCTACTTGTGCCCTAGTTGCGCCTTAGTTGCGTTTCAGTTAGGCACTAGCTACGCTCTAGTTGCGCCCTAGTTGCACCCTAGTTGCGACCTAGTTGCGCCCTAGTTGCGACCTAGTAGTGTCCTCGTTGCATCCTACTTGCGCCTTACTTGCGCCCTAGTTGCGCCCTAGTTGCGCCCTAGTTGCGCCCTAGTTACGCCCTACTAGCGCCCTACTTGCGCCCTAGTTCTACCCTAGTTGCACCCTAGTTGCACACTAGTTGCGTCCTACTTGCACCCTACTTGCACCCTACTTGTGTCCTAGTTGTGACCTAGTTTTGCTCTAGTTGCAACCTACTTGCGTCCTACTTGCGTCCTACTTGCACCCTCGTTGGGTCTTACTTACGCCCTAGTTGTGCCCTACTTGTGCCCCACTTGCACCCTAGTTGTACCCCAGTTGCGCCCTAGTTGCGCCTTAGCTGGCCCTACTTGCATCCTAGTTGCGTCCTACTTGCGCCCTAGTTGCACCATAGTTGCGCACTACTTGCACCCTACTTGCGCCCTACTTGCACCCTACTTACGTCCTATTTCTACCCTAGTTGTGTGCTAGTTGTATCCTACTTGCGTCCTACTTGCGCCCTACTTGCGCCCTACTTGTGCCCTACTTGCACCCTAATTGCGCCCTACTTGCGCCCCAGCTGCGTCCGACTTGCACCCTAGTTGCGCCCTAGTTGTGCCTCAGTTGGGCACTAGCTACATCCTAGTTGCGCCCTACTTGCACCCTAATTGCGCCCTACTTGCGCCCCAGCTGCGTCCGACTTGCACCCTAGTTGCGCCCTAGTTGTGCCTCAGTTGGGCACTAGCTACATCCTAGTTGCGCCCTAGTTGCGCCCTAGTTGCGTCCTAGTTGCGCCCTAGTTGCACCCTAGTTGCACCGTAGTTGCGCCCTAGTTGCACCCTAGGTGCACCCTAGTTGCACCCTACTTGCACCCTACTTGCGCCCTAGTTGCGCCCTAGTTGCGTCCTAGTTGCGCCCTAGTTGCACCCTAGTTGCACCGTAGTTGCGCCCTAGTTGCACCCTAGGTGCACCCTAGTTGCACCCTACTTGCACCCTACTTGCGCCCTAGTAGCGCCCTAGTTGTGTCCTACTTGCGCCCTACTTGCGCCCTACTTGCTCCCTACTTGCACCGTAGTTACGCCCTAGTTGCATCCTTGTTGTGCCCTACTTGCGTCCTACTTGCACCCTACTTGCGTCCTAGTTGCGCCTCAGTTGTGCCCTAGTTGCACACTACTTGTGCCCTACTTGCACCCTAGTTGCACCCTAGTTGCGCCCTACTTGCGTCCTACTTGCACCCTACTTGCGTCCTAGTTGCGCCTCAGTTGTGCCCTAGTTGCACACTACTTGTGCCCTACTTGCACCCTAGTTGCACCCTAGTTGTGCCCTAGTTACGCCCTAGTTGCACCCTAGTTGCACCCTAGTTGCGCCCTACTTGCGTCCCAGCTGTGCCCTAGTTGCGCCTCAGTTGGACACTAGCTACATCCTAGTTGTGCCCTCGTTGCACCCTAGTTGCACCTTAGTTGCGCCCTAACTGCGCCCTACTTGTGCCCTAGTTGCGTCCTACTTGCACCCTAGTTGCGCCCGACTTGCACCCTAGTTGCGCCCTAGTTGCGCCTCAGTTGGTCACTCGTTTGGCCCTAGTTGCGCCCTAACTGCGCCCTACTTGTGCCCTAGTTGCGTCCTACTTGCACCCTAGTTGCGCCCGACTTGCACCCTAGTTGCGCCCTAGTTGCGCCTCAGTTGGTCACTCGTTTGGCCCTAGTTGCGCCCTAGTTGCACCCTAGTCGGGCCCTAGTTGCGCCCTAGTTGCGCCCAACTTGCACCCTAGTTGCGCCCTAGTTGCGTCCTAGTTACGCCCTACTTGCATCCTACTTGCACCCTAGTTGCGCCCTAGTTGCGCCCTAGTTGCGTCCTACTTACGTCCTACTTGCTCACTACTTGCGCCCTAGTTGCGCCCTAGTTACGTCCTAGTTGTGCCGTACTTGCACCCTACTTGCACCCTACTTGCGTCCTAGTCGCGCTTCAGTTGCACCCTAGTTGCACCCTCCTTGTGCCCTAGTTGTGCCCTAGTTGTGCCCTAGTTGCGCCCTACTTGCGTCCTAGTTGCGCCCTAGTTGCGCCTCAGTTGGGCACTACCTACATCCTAGTTGCACCCTAGTTGCGTCCTAGTTGTGACCTACTTGCTTCCTACTTGCGCCCTAGTTGCGCCCTACTTGCGTCCTAGTTGCGCCCTAGTTGCGCCTCAGTTGGGCACTACCTACATCCTAGTTGCACCCTAGTTGCGTCCTAGTTGTGACCTACTTGCTTCCTACTTGCGCCCTAGTTGCGCTCTACTTGTGCCTTAGTTGCGCCAGACTTGCGCTCTAGTTGCGCCCTAGTTGCGCCTCAGTTGGGCACTAGGTACTCCCTAGTTGCACCCTAGTTACACCCTAGTTGCGCCTTACTTGCACCCTCCTTGCGTCCTAAATGCGCCCTAGTTGTACCCTACTTGCGTCCTACTTGCGCCCTAGTTGCATCCTAGTTGTGCCCTACTTGCTTCCTAATTTGCCCTACTTGCATCCTCGTTGCGCCCTAGTTGCGCCCTAGTTGCACCCTACTTGCGCCCTACTTACGACCTACTTGCACCCTAGTTGCACCCTAGTTGCACCCTAGTTGCGTCCTACTTGCGTCCTACTTGCGCCCTAGTTACGCCCTAGTTGCGCCCTAGTTGCGCCCTAGTTGCACCCTACTTGCGCCCTACTTACGACCTACTTGCACCCTAGTTGCACCCTAGTTGCACCCTAGTTGCGTCCTACTTGCGTCCTACTTGCGCCCTAGTTACGCCCTAGTTGCGACCTAGTTGTGCCCTTGTTGCGTCCTACTTGCGTCCTACTTACATCCTATTTGCACCCTAGTTGTGCCCTAGTTGCGCCTCAGTTGGGCACTAGCTATGCCCTAGTTTCGCCCTAGTTGCATCCTAGTTGCACCCAAGTTGCGTCCTAGTTGTGCCCAACTTACACCCTAGTTGCGCCCTACGTGCGTCCTAGTTGCGCCCTAGTTGTACCTTAGGTCGGCACTACCTGCGCCCTAGTTGCGCCTTAGTCGCACCCTCATTGTGCTCTAGTTGCACCCTACTTGCGCCCTACTTGCGCCCTAGTAACGCCCTAGTTGTGCCCTAGTTGCGCCCTTCTTGTGTCCTACTTGCACCCTCGTTGTGCCCTAGTTGCATCCTAGTTGCACCCAATTGGTGCCCTACTTGCGTCCCACTTGCGTCCTACTTGCGCCCTAGTTGCACCCTAGTTGCGCCCTAGTTGCATCCTAGTTGCACCCAATTGGTGCCCTACTTGCGTCCCACTTGCGTCCTACTTGCGCCCTAGTTGCACCCTAGTTGCGCCCTACTTGCACCCTACTTGGACCCTAGTTACACCCTAATTGCGCCCTTGTTGCGCCTTACTTGCGCCCTAGTTGTGCCCTTGTTGCATCTCAGTTGAGCACTAGCTACACCCTAGTTGCTCCCTGGTTACGCCCTAGTTGCGTCCTTCTTGCGCCCTACTTGCGCCCTAGTTGTGCCCTACTTGCGTCCTAGTTACGTCCTACTTGCGCCCTAGTTGCGCCTTAGTCGCACCCTAGTTGCCCCCTAGTTGCGCCTCACTTGGGCACTAGCTACGTCCTGGTTGTGCTATAGTTGCGCCCTAGTTGCGCCTTACTTGCGCCCTACTTGCGCCCTACTTGCGCCCTACTTGCGCCCTATTTGCGTCCTAGCTGCGCCCTTGTTGCGTCCTAGTTGTGCCTCAATTGGGCACTACCTACATCCTTGTTGCGCCCTAGTTGCACCCTAGTTGCGCCCTAGTTGCGCCCTACTTGCGCCCTAGTTGCGCCCTACTTGCGCACTAGTTCCGCCCTAGTTATACCCTAGTTGTGTCTCAGTTGGGTACTAGTTACATCCTAGTTGCGCCCTAGGCATGCCCTAGTAGGGCCCTAGTTGCACCCTAGTTGCACCCTATTTGCGCCCTAGTTGTACCCTATTTCCGCCCAACTTGCGTCCTAGTTGGACCCTAGTTGCGTCCTAGTTACACCCTACTTGCACCCTATTTGCACCCTAGTTGCGCCCTAGTTGTACCCTAGTTACGCCCTACTTGTGCCCTACTTGCACCCTACTTGCGTCCTAGTTGTGCCCTAGTTGCTCTCTAGTTACACCCTACTTCCACCCTGCTTGCACCCTATTTGCGTCCTTCTTTGCACCCTTGTTGGGTCCTAGTTACGTTCTAGTTGCGCCCTACTTGCACCCTACTTGCACCCTAGTTGTGCCTCAGTTGCACCCTAGTTGCGTTCTAGTTGCACCCTAGATGCGCCCTATTTACGCCCTAGTTACTCCCTACATGCGTCCTACTTGTGCCCTACTTGCACCCTAGTTGGGCCCTAGTTGCGCCCTACGTGCGCCCTACTTGCACCCTACTTGCACCCTATTTGCATCCTAGTTGTACCCTAGTTGCGTCCTACTTGTGCCCTTTTTGCACCCTATTTACGCCCTAGTTGCGCCCTACGTGCGCCCTACTTGCACCCTACTTGCACCCTATTTGCATCCTAGTTGTACCCTAGTTGCGTCCTACTTGTGCCCTTTTTGCACCCTATTTACGCCCTAGTTGCGCCCTACGTGCATCCTAGTTGCGTCCTACTTGCGCCCTGGTTGCGCCTCAGTTGGGCACTAGCTACGCCCTAGTTGCGCCCGAGTTGCGCTCTAGTTACTCCCTATTTGCGCCCTAGTTGTGTCCTACTTGCGCCTAACTTGCGTCCTACTTGCACCCTAGTTGCGCCCTCGTTGCGCCCTAGTTGCACCCTAGTTGCGCCCTAGTTGCACCCTAGTTGCACCTCAGTTGGACACTAGCTACGCCCTAGTTGTGCCCTAGTTGCATCCTAGATGTACGTCAGTAGGGCACTAGCTACGTCCTAGTTGCGCATTAGTTGCGTCCTAGTTGCACCCTAGTTGCACCCTACTTGCATCCTACTTGCGTCCTAGTTTCCCTCTACTTGCGCCCTAGTTACGCCCTACTTGCGTCGTATGTGCGTCCTACTTGCATCCTAGTTGCGTCCTAGTTGCGCCCTACTTGCACCATACTTGCGTCCTAGTTGCACCCTAGTTGTACATTAGTTGCACCCTACTTGTGTCGTACTTGCGCCCTACTTGCACCCTAGTTGCGCCCTAATTGCGTCCTAGTTACGTCCTACTTGCGCCCTACTTGCACCCTACTTGTGCCCTAGTTGCGTCCTACTTGCGCCCTACTTGCACCCTACTTGTGCCCTAGTTGCGTATCAGTTGCGCCCTAGTTGCGCCCAAATTGCGTCCTGCTTGCACCCTAGTTGTGCCCTATTTGCGCCCTAGTTGTATCCTAGTTGTGTCCTAGTTGCACCCTCCTTGCGCCTTACTTGCGCCCGACTTGCGTCCTAGTTGCGCCCTAGTTGCGCCTCAGTTGGGCACTAGCTACGTCCTAGTTGCGCCCTAGTTGCGTCCTAGTTGCGCCCTAGTTGCGCCTCAGTTGGGCACTAGCTACGTCCTAGTTGCGCCCTAGTTGCACCCTAGTTGCACCCTAGTTGCGCCTTACTTGCGTCCTACTTGCGCCCTAATTGCGCCCTAGTTGCGCCCTAGTTGCGTCATACTTGCGCCCTACTTGCGCTATAGTTGCGCCCTAGTTGCACCCTAGTTGCACCCTAGTTGCGCCTTACTTGCGTCCTACTTGCGCCCTAATTGCGCCCTAGTTGCGCCCTAGTTGCGTCATACTTGCGCCCTACTTGCGCTATAGTTGCGCCCTAGATGTGCCCTACTTGCGCCCTAATTTTTCCTACTTGCGTCCTCGTTGCGTCCTAGTTGCGCCCTAGTTGCACCCTACTTGCGCCCTACTTTCCACCTACTTGCACCCTAGTTGCACCCTACTTGCGCCCTAATTTTTCCTACTTGCGTCCTCGTTGCGTCCTAGTTGCGCCCTAGTTGCACCCTACTTGCGCCCTACTTTCCACCTACTTGCACCCTAGTTGCACCCTAGTTGCGTCCTACTTACGTCCTACTTGCGTCCTAGTTGCATCCTAGTTGCATCCTAGTTGTGCCCTTCTTACGTCCTACTTGCGTCCTACTTATTTCCTATTTGCGCCCTAGTTGCGTCCTAGTTGCGTCTCACTTGGACACTAGCTATGCCCTAGTTACGCCCTAGTTGTGCCCTAGTTGCGTCCTAGTTGCGTCCAAGTTGCGTCCTAGTTGTGCCCTACTTACACCCTAGTTGCACCCTACATGTGTCCTAGTTGTGCCCTAGTTGTACCTTAGTTCGGCACTAGCTGCGCGCTAGTTGCGCCTTAGTCGCACCCTAGTTGTGCTCTAGTTACACCCTACTTGCGCCCTACTTGCGCCCTAGTTGCAACCTAGTTACGTCCTCCTTGTGTCCTACTTGCGCCCTAGTTGCGTCCTAGTTGCGCCCTAGTTGCACCCTACTCGTACCCTACTTGCGCCCTAGTTGCACGCTAGTTGCACCCTAGCTGCGTCCTACTTGCACCCTACTTGCGCCCTAGTTGCGTCCTAGTTGCGCCCTAGTTGCACCCTACTCGTACCCTACTTGCGCCCTAGTTGCACGCTAGTTGCACCCTAGCTGCGTCCTACTTGCACCTTACTTGCACCCTACTTGCGCCCTAGTTGTGACCTAGTTGTGCTCTAGTTGCAACCTACTTCCGTCCTACTTGCGTCCTACTTGCACCCTAGTTGGGTCTTAGTTACGCCCTAGTTGTGCCCTACTTGCGCCCTAGTTGTGACCTAGTTGTGCTCTAGTTGCAACCTACTTCCGTCCTACTTGCGTCCTACTTGCACCCTAGTTGGGTCTTAGTTACGCCCTAGTTGTGCCCTACTTGTGCCCTACTTGCACCCTAGTTACACCCTAGTTGCGCCCTAGTTACGCCTTAGCTGTGCCCTACTTGCGTCCTAGTTGCGTCCTACTTGCGTCCTAGTTGCACCCTAGTTGCGTCCTACTTGCACCCTACTTGCACCGTACTTGCACCTTACTTACGCCCTATTTGCGCCCTAATTGTACGCTAGTTGCATCCTACTTCCGCCCTACTTGCGCCCTACTTGTGCCCTACTTGCACCCTAGATGCGCCCTACTTCCGCCCTAGTTCCGCCCAACTTGCGCGCTAGTTGCGCCCTAGTTGTGCCTCAGTTGGGTACTAGCTACACCCTAATTGCGCCCTAGTTGCACCCTAGTTGCACCCTAGTTGCGCCCTAGTTGCGCCCTAGATGCGCCCTAGTTCCACCCTAGTTGCGCCCTAGTTGCACCCTAGTTGTACCCTAGTTGTACCCTAGTTGCACCCTACTTGCGCCCTAGTTGCGTCCTAGTTGCGTCCTAGTTGCGCCCTACTTGCGCCCTACTTGCTCCCTACTTACACCCTAGTTGCACCCTAGTTGCATCCTAGTTGTGCCCTTCTTGCGTCCTATTTGCACCCTACTTGCGTCCTAGTTGCGCCTCAGTTGTGCCCTAGTTGCACCCTACTTGCGCCCGACTTGCACCCTAGTTGCGCCCTAGTTGTGCCCTAGTTGCACCCTAGTTGCGTCCTAGTTGCACCCTAGTTGCACCCTACTTGCGCCCGACTTGCACCCTAGTTGCGCCCTAGTTGTGCCCTAGTTGCACCCTAGTTGCGTCCTAGTTGCACCCTAGTTGCGCCCTACTTGCGTCCTAGCTGCACCCTAGTTGCGCCTCAGTTGGGCACTAGCTACATCTTAGTTTCACCCTCGTTGTACCCTAGTTGCGTCCTAGTTGCGCCCTACTTACGTCCTACTTGCGCCCTAGTTGCGCCTTACTTGCACCCTAGTTGCGCCCGACTTGCACCCTAGTTGCGCCCTAGTTGCGCCTCAGTTGGGCACTAGCTACGCCCTAGTTGCGCCTTAGTTGGACCCTAGTTGCGCCCTAGTTGCGCCCTACTTGCACCCTAGTTGCGCCCGACTTGCACCCTAGTTGCGCCCTAGTTGCGCCTCAGTTGGGCACTAGCTACGCCCTAGTTGCGCCTTAGTTGGACCCTAGTTGCGCCCTAGTTGCGCCCAACTTGCACTTTAGTTGCGCCCTAGTTGCGCCCTAGTTGCACCCTACTTGCACCCTACTTGCGCCCTAGTTGCGCCCTAGTTGCGCCCTAGTTGCACCCTACTTACGCCATACTTGCTCCCTACTTGTGCCCTAGTTGTGTCCTAGTTGCATCGTAGTGGTGCCGTACTTGCACCCTACTTGCATCCTACTTGCGTCCTAGTTGCGCTTCAGTTGCACCCTAGTTGCACCCTACTTGCGCCCTCCTTGTGCCCTAGTTGCGTCCTAGTTGCACCCTAGTTGCACCCTACTTGCGTCCTAGTTGCGCCCTGGTTGCGCCTCAGTTGGGCACTAGCCACATCCTAGTTGCGCCCTAGTTGCACCCTAGTTGCGTACTAGTTGTGTCCTACTTGCGTCCTACTTGCGCCCTAGTTGCGCTCTACTTGTGCCTTAGTTGCGCCCAACTTGCGCCCTATTGCGCCCTAGTTGCGCCTCAGTTGGGCACTAGCTACTCCCTAGTTGCACCCTAGTTGCGCCCTAGTTGTGCCTTACTTCCATCCTACTTGTATCCTAATTGCGTCCTAGTTGCGCCCTAGTTACGTCCTACTTGCGCCCTACTTGCACCCTAGTTGCACCCTAGTTGTGCCCTACTTGCGTTCTAATTTGCCCTACTTGCATCCTCGTTGCGCCCTAGTTGCGCCCTAATTGCACCCTACTTGCACCGTACTTGCGACCTACTTGCACCCTAGTTGCACCATAGTTGCGCCCTACTTGCGCCCTACTTGCGCCCTACTTGCGCCCTAGTTATGTCCTAGTTGCGCCCTTGTTGCGTCCTACTTACATCCTATTTGCACCCTAGTTGCGCCCTAGTTGCGCCTTAGTTGGACACTAGCTATGCCCTAGTTGAGTCCAAGTGTGTCCTAGTTGCATCCTAGTTGCGCTCAAATTGCGTCCTAGTTGTGCCGTACTTACACCCTAGTTGCGTCCTACGTGCGTCCTAGTTGCATCCTAGTTGTACTTAGTTCGGCACTACCTGCGCCCTAGTTGCGCCTTAGTCGCACCCTAGTTGTGCTCTAGTTGCACCCTACTTGCGCCCTTCTTGCGCCCTACTTGCGCCCTAGTTACGCCCTAGTTGCGCCCTAGTTGTGCCCTTCTTGTTTCCTACTTGTGCCCTAGTTGCGCCCTAGTTGCATTCTAGTTGCACCCAAGTTACGCCCTACTTGCGCCCTACTTGCGCCCTACTTGGACCCTAGTTGCACGCTAGTTGCGCCCTAGTTGTGCCCTTCTTGTTTCCTACTTGTGCCCTAGTTGCGCCCTAGTTGCATTCTAGTTGCACCCAAGTTACGCCCTACTTGCGCCCTACTTGCGCCCTACTTGGACCCTAGTTGCACGCTAGTTGCGCCCTAGTTGTGCCCTACTTGCGTCCTAGTTGCGTCCTAGTTGCATCTCAGTTGAGCACTAGGTACACCCTAGTTGCTCCCTGGTTACGCCCTAGTTGTGTCCTTCTTGCTCCCTACTTGCACCCTAGTTGTACCCTACTTGTGTCCTAGTTACGCCCTACTTGCGCCCTAGTTGCGCCTTAGCACCCTAGTTGCGCCCTAGTTGCGCCTCACTTGGGCACTGGCTACGTCCTGATTGCGCCCTAGTTGCGCCCTAGTTGCGCCCTACTTGCGCCCTACTTGCGCCCTACTTGCGCTCTACTTGCGCCCTACTTGCGTCCTACTTGCGCCCTACTTGCGCCCTGGCTGCGTCCTTGTTGCGTCCTAGTTACGCCTCAATTGGGCACTAGCTACGTCCTTGTTGCGCCCTATTTGCACCCTAGTTGCACCCTAGTTGCACCCTACTTGCACCCTAGTTGCGCCCTACTTGCGCACTAGTTGCGCCCTAGTTGTGCCCTAGTTGCGTCTCAGTTGGGTACTAGCTACGTCCTAGTTGCGCCCTAGTTGCACCCTACTTGCACCCTAGTTGCGCCCTACTTGCGCACTAGTTGCGCCCTAGTTGTGCCCTAGTTGCGTCTCAGTTGGGTACTAGCTACGTCCTAGTTGCGCCCTAGGCACGCCTTAGTAGGGCCCTAGTTGCACCCTAGTTGCGCCCTAGTCGCGCCCTAGTTGCACCCTACTGCCACCCAACTTGCGTCCTAGTTGGGTCCTAGTTGCGTCCTAGTTGCGCCCTAGTTGCGTCCTAGTCGTACCCTAGTTGCACCCTACTTGTGCCCTACTTGCACCCTACTTGCGTCCTAGTTGTGCCCTAGTTTCTCTCTAGTTACGCCCTACTTGCACCCTACTTGCACCCTAGTTGCACCCTACTTGTGCCCTACTTGCACCCTACTTGCGTCCTAGTTGTGCCCTAGTTTCTCTCTAGTTACGCCCTACTTGCACCCTACTTGCACCCTACCTGCGTCCTTCTTGCATCCTAGTTGGATCCTAGTTACGGCCTAGTTGCGTCCTACTCATACCCTACTTGCACCCTAGTTGCGCCCTAGTTGCGCCCTAGTTGCGCTCTAGCTGTGCCCTATTTGTGCCCTAGTTACGCCCTACTTGCGTCCTACTTGTGCCCTACTTGCACCGTAGTTGCGCCCTTGTTGCGCCCTACGTGCGCCCTACTTGCACCCTACTTGCATCCTATTTGTATCCTAGTTGTGCCCTAGTTACGCCCTACTTGCGTCCTACTTGTGCCCTACTTGCACCGTAGTTGCGCCCTTGTTGCGCCCTACGTGCGCCCTACTTGCACCCTACTTGCATCCTATTTGTATCCTAGTTGTGCCCTAGTTGCATCCTACTTGCGCCCTACTTGCGCCCTACTTGCGCCCTACGTATGCCCTAGTTGTGTCCTACGTGCGCCCTAGTTGTGCCCTACTTGCGCCCTGGTTGCGCCTCAGTTGGACACTAGCTACGTCCTAGTTGCGCCCGAATTGCGCTTTAGTTACTCCCTATTTGCGTCCTAGTTGTGCCCTACTTGCGTCTTACTTGCGTCCTACTTGCGCCCTAGTTGCGCCCTCGTTGCGCCCGAGTTGTGCCCTAGTTGCGCCCTAGTTGCGCCCTAGTTGCACCTTACTTGGACATTAGCTACGCCCTAGTTGTGCCCTAATTGTGCCCTAGTTGCACGTTAGTAGGGCACTAGCTACGTCCTAGTTGCGCCTTAGTTGCGTCCTAGTTGTGCCCTAGTTGCACCCTACTTGCGTCCTAGTTGCCCTCTACTTGCGCCCTAGTTGCGCTCGACTTGCACCCTACTTGCGCCCTAGTTGTGCCTCAGTCGGGCACTAGCTACGCCCTAATTGCGTCCTAGTTGTACCCTAGTTACGCCCTAGTTGCATCCTAGTTTCATCCTAGTTGCGCCCTAGTTGTGCCCTACTTGCATCGTACTTGCACCCTACTTGCGCCCTAGTTGCATCCTAGTTGCGCCCTACTTGCACCCTACTTGCGCCCTAGTTGCGCCCTAGTTGCACCCTAGTTGCGCCCTACTTGCGTCGTACTTGCACCCTACTTGCGCCCTAGTTGCATCCTAGTTGCGCCCTACTTGCACCCTACTTGCGCCCTAGTTGCGCCCTAGTTGCACCCTAGTTGCGCCCTACTTGCGTCGTACTTGCACCCTACTTGCAGCCTAGTTACGCCCTAGTTGCATCCTAGTTGCGTCCTACTTGCGCCCTACGTGCACCCTACTTTTGCCCTCGTTGTGCCTCAGTTGCGCCCTAGTTGTGCTCTACTTGCACCCTACTTGCAGCTTAGTTACGTCCTATTTGTGTCCTAGTTGTGCCCTAGTTGTGTCCTAATTGCACCCAACTTGCGCCTTGCTTGCTCCCGACTTGCATCCTAGTTGTGCCCTAGTTGTGCCTCAGTTGGACAGTAGCTACGCCCTAGTTGCGCCCTAGTTGCACCCTAGTTGCATCCTAGTTGCGCCTTACTTGCGCCCTACTTGCGCCCTTATTGCGTCCTAGTTGCGCCCTAGTTGCGCCTCAGTTGGACAGTAGCTACGCCCTAGTTGCGCCCTAGTTGCACCCTAGTTGCATCCTAGTTGCGCCTTACTTGCGCCCTACTTGCGCCCTTATTGCGTCCTAGTTGCGCCCTAGTTGCATCCTACTTGCACCCTACTTGCGCCATAGTTGCGTCCTAGTTGTGCCCTACTAGCGCCCTAATTTTCCCTACTTGCGTCCTCGTTGCGCCCTAGTTACACCCTAGTTGCACCCTACTTGCGCTCTACTTGTGACCTACTTGCACCCTAGTTGCACCCTAGTTGCGCCCTAGTTGCACCCTACTTGCGCCCTTCTTGCGTCCTAGTTGCGCCCTAGTTACACCCTAGTTGCACCCTACTTGCGCTCTACTTGTGACCTACTTGCACCCTAGTTGCACCCTAGTTGCGCCCTAGTTGCACCCTACTTGCGCCCTTCTTGCACCCTAATTGCGCCCTAGTTGCATCCTAGTTGCGCCCTTCTTGCGTCCTACTAGCGTCCTACTTACGTCATATTTGCGCCCTAGTTGAGCCCTAGTTGCACCTGAGTTGGACACTAGCTATGCCCTAGTTACGCCCTAGTTGCGTCCTAGTTGCGCCCTTCTTGCGTCCTACTAGCGTCCTACTTACGTCATATTTGCGCCCTAGTTGAGCCCTAGTTGCACCTGAGTTGGACACTAGCTATGCCCTAGTTACGCCCTAGTTGCGTCCTAGTTACGTCCTAGTTGTGTCCAAGTTGCGTCCTAGTTGTGCCCTACTTACACCCTAGTTGCGCCCTACATGCGTACTAGTTGCGCCCTAGTTGTACCTTAGTTCAGCACTAGCTGCGACCTAGTTGCGCATTAGTCGCATCCTAGTTTTGCTCTAGTTGCACCCTACTTGTGCCCTAGTTGCGTCCTAGTTGCACCCTTGTTACACCCTTGTTACGCCCTACTTGCGCCTTACTTGCGTCCTACTTGCGCCCTAGTTGCACCCTAGTTGCGCCCTACTTGCACCCTACTTGGACCCTACTTGCACCTTAGTTGCACCCTAGTTGTGTCCTAGTTGCGCCCTATTTGCGTCCTAGTTGCGCCGTAGTTGCACCTCAGTTGAGCACTAGCTGCGCCTTAATTACGCCCTGGTTACACCCTTGTTGCATCCTTCTTGCGCCCTACTTGCGCTCAAAATCTGCCCTACTTGCGTCCTAGTTGCGCCCTACTTGCGCCCTAGTTGCACCTCAGTTGAGCACTAGCTGCGCCTTAATTACGCCCTGGTTACACCCTTGTTGCATCCTTCTTGCGCCCTACTTGCGCTCAAAATCTGCCCTACTTGCGTCCTAGTTGCGCCCTACTTGCGCCCTAGTTGTGCCTTAGTTGCACCCTAGTTGCACCCTAGTTGCGCCTCACTTGGGCACTAGCTACGTCCTGGTTGCACCCTAGTTGCACCCTAGTTGCGCCCTAGGTGGGCCCTACTTGCGTCCTACTTGCACCATACTTGCACCCTACTTGCGCCCTAGCTGCGCCTTAGTTGCGTCCTAGTTGTGCCTCAATTGGACACTAGCTACGTCCTTGTTATGCCCTTGTTGCACCCTAGTTGCACCCTAGTTGCGCCCTAGTTGCGTCCTACTTGCGCCCTAGTTGCACTTTAGTTGTCCCCTAGTTGCGCCCTACTTGCGCCCTACTTGCATCCTAGTTGAGCCCTAGTTGCTCTCTAGTTGTTCCCTACTTGTACCCTACTTGCGTCGTTCTTGCGCCCTAGTTGGATCCTAGTTACGACCTAGTTACGTCCTACTTGACCCTATTTGCAACCTAGTTGCGTCCTAGTTGCGTCCTAGTTGCGACCTAGTTGCGCCCTAGCTGCACCCTACTTGCGCCCTAGTTACCCCCTACTTGCGTCCTACTTGACCCCTAGTTGCACCCTAGTTGCACCCTAGTTGCACCCTACTTGCGCCCTACTTGCGTCCGACTTGCGCCTTATTTGCATCCTAGTTGCGCCCTAGTTGCGTCCTACTTGCATCCTACTTGCGTCCTACTTGTGCCCTACTTATGGCCTAGTTGTACCCTAGGTGCGCCCTAGTTGCGCCCTAGTTGCGCCCAAGTTGCGCCTCAGTTGGACACTAGCTACGCCCTAGTTGCGCCTGAGTTGCGATCTAGTTGCTCCCTAGTTGCGCCCTAGTTGTATCCTACTTTTGCCTTACTTGTGTCCTACTTGTACCCTAGTTGCGTCCTCGTTACGCCCTAGTTGCGCCCTAGTTGCACCTCAGTTGGACACTAGCGACGGCCTAGTTGTGCCCTAGTTGCGTCCTAGTTGCATGTCAGTTGGGCACTAGCTACGTCATAGTTGCGCCATAGTTGCGTCCTAGTTGCGCCCTAGTTGCACCCTACTTGCATCCTACTTGCGCCCTAGTTGCCCCCTAATTGCGCCCGACTTGCGCCCTACTTTTGCCCTAGTTGTGCCTCAGTTGGGCACTAGCTACGCCCTAGTTGCGCCCTAGTTGTACCCTAGTTGCGCCCTAGTTGCGCCCTAGGTGTGCCCTACTTGTGTCCTACTTACGCCCTACTTGCATCCTACTTGTGCCCTACTTGCGCCCTACTTGCGCCCTACTTGCGCCCTACTTGCGTCCTAGTTGCGCCGTAGTTTCGCCTCAATGGGGCACTAGCTATGCCCTAGTTGCGTCCTAGTTGTGTCCTTGTTGCACCCTGGTTGCACCCTACTTGCGCTCTAGTTGCGCCCTACTTGCACCCTAGTTGCACCCTAGTTGTGCCCTAGTTGCGTCTCAGTTGGACACAAGCTATGTCCTAGTTGCATCCTAGGTGCGTCCTAATAGGGTCCTAGTTACGCCCCTTATGCGCCCTACTTGTACCCTACTTGCGCCCTAGTTGCGCACTAGTCATGCCCCAGAAGCGCCTTTTTGTGCCCCACTTGCGCCCTAGTTGCACCCTCGTTGCACCCTACGTGCGTCCTACTTGCACCCTACTTACGCCCTAGTTGCGCCCTAGTTGCACTCTACTTGTGCCCTACTTGCGCCCTAATTGGGTCCTAGTTACGCCCTAGTTGCGCCCTACTTGCGTCCTATTTGCACCCTAGTTGCATCCTAGTTGCGTCCTAGTTGCGTCCTAGTTAGCGTCCTAGTTGCGTCCTGGCTGCGCCCTACTCGTGCCCTAGTTGCACCCTACTTGCACCCTACTTGCACCCTAGTTACGTCCCAGTTGCACCCTAGTTGCGCCCTACTTGCACCCTACTTGTGCCCTACTTGCGTCCTATTTGCGTCCTAGTTGCGCCCTAGTTGCGTCCTACTGCTGTCCTACTTGTGCCCTACTTGCGTCCTACTAGCGCCCTACTTGTACCCTAGTTGAGCCCTATTCGCGTCCTAGTTGCGTCCTTAGTTGTACCTTAGTTGCACCTCAGTTGGGCACTAGCTACGCCCTAGTTGCGCCCTAGTTGCGTCCTACTGCTATCCTACTTGTGCCCTACTTGCGTCCTACTAGCGCCCTACTTGTACCCTAGTTGAGCCCTATTCGCGTCCTAGTTGCGTCCTTAGTTGTACCTTAGTTGCACCTCAGTTGGGCACTAGCTGCGTCCTAATTTTTTTCTGATTGGGCTCTAGTTGCGCCCTAGTTGCACCGTACTTGCGTCCTACTTGCGTCCTTCTTGCGCTTTGGTTGTGTCCTAGTTACGCCCTAGTTGCGCCCTAGTTGTGTCCTAGCTGTACCCTAAATGCGCCTCAGTTAGACACTAGCTACGCCCTAGTTGTGCCCTAGCTGCACCCTAGTTGCACGTCACTTGGGCACTAGCTACGTCCTAGTTGCGCCCTAGTTGCGTCCTAGTTGCACCCAGGTTGTACCCTACTTGCGTCCTACTTACGCCCTAGTTGTGCCCTTCGTGCGCCCTAGTTGCGCTCAACTTGCGTCCTACTTGCGCCCTAGTTGCGCCTCAGTTGGACACTAGCTACGCCCTAGTTGTACCCTAGTTGCACCCTAGTTACGCCCTAGTTGCGTCCTAGTTTTGTCCTAGTTGCGTCCTAGTTACGCCTTAGTTGTGCCCAACTTGTGTCCTACTTACGTCCTACTTGCGCCCTAGGTGCGCCCTAGTTGCACCCTAGTTGCGTCCTACTTGCGCCCTTCTTGCGCCCTATTTGTGCCCTAGTTGTGTCCTAGTTGTGTCCTAGTTGTGCCCTACTTGTGCCCTACTTGCACCCTACTTGCGCCCTAGTTGCGCCTCAGTTGTGCCCTAGTTGCGCCCTAGTTGTGCCCTACTTGCGTCCTAGTTGCACCCTGGTTGTGTCCTAGTTGTGTCCTAGTTGCGCCCTAGTTGCACCCTACTTGCAGCCTAGTTGTGCCCTACTTGCGTCCTAGTTGCGCCCTAGTTGCGCCTCAGTTAAACACTAGCTATGCCCCAGTTGCGCCCTAGTTGCGCCCTAGTTGTGTCCTAGTTGTGTCCTAGTTGCGCCCTAGTTGCACCCTACTTGCAGCCTAGTTGTGCCCTACTTGCGTCCTAGTTGCGCCCTAGTTGCGCCTCAGTTAAACACTAGCTATGCCCCAGTTGCATCCTAGTTGCACCCTAGTTGCACCCTAGTTGCGCCCTACTTGCGTCCTACTTGCGCCCTAGTTGTGCCCTACTTGCGCCCTAGTTGCGCCCGACTTGCGCCCTAGTTGCGTCCTAGTTGCGCCCTAGTTGCACCCTAGTTGCGCCCTACTTGCGTCCTACTTGCGCCCTAGTTGTGCCCTACTTGCGCCCTAGTTGCGCCCGACTTGCGCCCTAGTTGCGTCCTAGTTGCGCCTCAGTTGGGCACTAGCTACGCCTTAGTTGCGCCCTACTTGGGCCCTAGTTACGTCCTAGTTGCGCCATACTTGCGCCCTAGTTGCACCCTAGTTTCGTCCTAGTTATACCCTACTTGCACCCTACTTGCGCCCTCGTTGTGCCCTAGTTACGCCATGGTTGCGTCCTACTTGCGTCCTGCTTGCGCTCTAGTTGCACCCTAGTTTCGTCCTAGTTATACCCTACTTGCACCCTACTTGCGCCCTCGTTGTGCCCTAGTTACGCCATGGTTGCGTCCTACTTGCGTCCTGCTTGCGCTCTAGTTGCACCCTAGTTGCACCCTAGTTGCGTCCTACTTGCGTCCTAGTTACGTCCTAGTTGCACCCTACTTGCGTCCTAGTTGCGCCTCAGTTGGGGACTAGCTACGTCCTAGTTGCGCCCTAGTTGCGTCCTAGTTGGACCCTAGTTGTGCCCTAGTTGCGTCCAAGTTGCGCCCTTATTGTGCCGTACCCTACTGATTCTTGATTTCGATTAATATTTTGGGCTGTCGTCGGTTTTCTTCGATTTTTTTAACAAATTTATAGGATACACAAATTAANCCTAGTTGCGCCTCAGTTGGGCACTAGCTACGCCTTAGTTGCGCCCTACTTGGGCCCTAGTTACGTCCTAGTTGCGCCATACTTGCGCCCTAGTTGCACCCTAGTTTCGTCCTAGTTATACCCTACTTGCACCCTACTTGCGCCCTCGTTGTGCCCTAGTTACGCCATGGTTGCGTCCTACTTGCGTCCTGCTTGCGCTCTAGTTGCACCCTAGTTGCGCCCTAGTTGCGTCCTACTTGCGTCCTAGTTACGTTCTAGTTGCACCCTACTTGCGTCCTAGTTGCGCCTCAGTTGGGGACTAGCTACGTCCTAGTTGCGCCCTAGTTGCGTCCTAGTTGCGTCCTAGTTGGACCCTAGTTGTGCCCTAGTTGCGTCCAAGTTGCGCCCTTATTGTGCCGTACCCTACTGATTCTTGATTTCGATTAATATTTTGGGCTGTCGTCGGTTTTCTTCGATTTTTTTAACAAATTTATAGGATACACAAATTAATTTGAATTTGAATTCGTCGATTTTAAGGGTCTATGTACGGGGTTTGCATCACTCGGTGCGAGACACCGTTCTATTCTGGTGGGACTTTGGTTTTGAGTTGCTTGACGAAGTACTTTGTGAGAAAAAGCTTTCGATGGGACATCACGTTCGTGGAACACCGACATTTACTTGCCGAACAAAGATCTTTGGCTTCCTTGCTACTGACATGTGTGCAGTCCATATTCGCTTGTAGATAAAATTGGAATTCAAACACTCGAACATGGAAAGACTGCATTTGAAATTTAACTTAGAACATGGTGAAAAAATCATACATGTGACACCACCTCATCCTCCTCCTCCATGGGCTCATTGTGAAACAAAAGCTGACCCGCATATGGAACAGCCTCACTCTGGAATGTCGGATCCTCCTCCATGAAGTTTGTGCGAGCCCATGTGTTTTTCACCATGGACTCCTCATCACAAATGTACTGCCATGCATTGTAAAACCATGTACATGCCAGTTCCTTGATTTTCTTCATGTCGATGTTCATGCTGCCACCCTTAAGGCCTCCGCTCGGCACCCCACACCGAGAACATTTCGTCCATCTTGTTTTTCAGCGGGCGGATGATCTCGACATCCGCGGATTGCGCTTTGCCCGTGCATCCTGCAAGGATGTACACAGTGTGCATATAGTGGAAGTTGTCCTTCAGCAAGAGCTAGAAGGATGCGGTGCAGTGCGGACGCCACGTGTCGATGACGAGGAGGGACTCTTTGCCTTCGCGGACACCAAGTGCTGCGCAAGTCCGTTTGTAGTATGGAACAATAATTGTCCACACCCACTCCTTCATCGTTTCGAATTTCGTCCAATGGGAGCGCGTACACGTCAGTTTCCACCCAGCCTCGGTCACCTTTACAGCGTCCTCCCCACGTGGGATGGAGCGCGTTGTTTTATCGCCGAAGATTAGCTACATGGGGAGCAGCTCTCAGGTCATCGTGGATGCCACGAGGGCGGTTATCGCCCTCTTGTCCTCGAGTCCCACGATGGAAATCTCCTCGCTTCCTCAGGGTGCGTATGTGTGGCCGACAGTCGGCAGCAGTTGGATCGATGTGTGGTCACCGTTGATGACGAGGAACGGTTTGATGAGATAAAGTTTCGCCATGCAAGCTGCACGGCGGTGGAAGGTAGGGATCTTTTCTTCAAAGTCTTCCGGCAGCTTCTGAGCAGCAGTATTTCTGTTCCTCCACGGCCAGCCCATGACTGTACGGACAAATTTCTGCACCCATGAACGAGCAAACACGCGTTTGCCCAGAAGTTCCAGCTGATGTGGAGCGTGCCTTGCCATCACCCCGCGGATCTCATGGCGTATGACCTTCTAGTTTAGAGCGTGCCCGGATTTCCGTGCCTCCTTGAGCGTC
>SZWC01001304.1:113517-145585 GCA_023375785.1 Penium margaritaceum | reverse complement strand
GGACAAATTTCTGCACCCATGAACGAGCAAACACGCGTTTGCCCAGAAGTTCCAGCTGATGTGGAGCGTGCCTTGCCATCACCCCGCGGATCTCATGGCGTATGACCTTCTAGTTTAGAGCGTGCCCGGATTTCCGTGCCTCCTTGAGCGTCGATCGGACTGCATCGACGATCGATGGATGCTCGGCAAGCCAAACACGCTTCCCTCGGCAGCCATGCTTCCGCTTCTTCTTGCTGATTGGTGCAGAGGGCGCAGATGCAATTACAGCTAGAACAGCCCCCTTGTACTGCCTCTTCAAAACCTTGGTCCCATCCACAAACCATCTAGACACATTACTCGGAGAAAGTCTATGAAAAATACAATATCCATCGGAAGTCCTGAACGTACGTCTAAGATGCATGACCGTGGCATAGGCCGACGGTTGAGATTTGTACACACAAAAGATGGTCTAAAGTGACCGCTCCCGAACCAATAAAAAAAAATTTCCTCCTTTCTTGGAAGTGACGGAACTTCCACTCGTCACTGCGGATGTTGTCGTCATGCCCTCCAAAATGTAGAGGGCGTTACATTTGGTGTCGGTGCTATCGTCGCTCGACTGCTCCTCCGATGACGATGACGAGTACCCGCTTTCCACGTCAGACGAGTCTGTTGTGGTCGTACGGCCGGCGGACAGAGTGGTCGTTGTCATTGGCTGACTGCGTCGTGCAGCAGTACGCTCAAACCGACGGAGGGAAGAAGGCAGGTCCGGAGTACGCACGGCCTGGTCCTCGCTTGCGAGACGGGTTCACCAGGCAAAGGTGCCTTCCCCTTTTCTTCGCTCAATAGACGGCGATGAGGGATGGGCTCGCCAGTCAGTGGTGGAGTTCAACGAGTAGCCTCCGAGGGAAGGGCGGACGAAGAGGTAGAAGCACCTGGAGCGTAGTTCTTGAAGACGTGTGGAGGAGGATCGCATACTGACGTAGTCGGCGTTGGAGGCATGAGGGTGCGTTGCGTAGTGATCGCCATGCACACTGCGAGCGGCACACCTGCGGGCAACGTCAATGAGCTATCCATTGCGGCTGCCTTTTCCTTGTCATCCACATAGGTGCCGACGTAGGCAGGTGAAGCACGGTCGTCGATGGAGTCATCGACGGCCAGTGCGAGCACTTTGCGCGAACAACCAACAGGTCGCTTGGGTGGAGCTGGACGAGGCGGAGGGCCCTGACGCGCTGCATGGTGTAGACGGCGTGCGCGTTCCTCGGGTGACAGTGACACCACCTTCAGAAACTTTTCCATGACTGTCGAGTGAAAGGAGGAGGACATTTGTAGGGGGTTAGTGCTGTTGGTTCTTGTACTGAATGAATCCCACACCTACGTGAGCCTCTCATTTAATGACCGACGACACAGTCGCTGCACTTGCCGCTGCGATTCAGTGCGCTGCGGATACGAGAGCACCAGCGTGTGCAGCAAATTTGATGACCGTTGTACGCGGCAAACGACAACGACCATTAGGAAGAGTAATTCGCGCATGCGCGGGCCAACGGACGCTACAACCTCGCACAATCGCCGACTTCACGGATCACGTAAGTATTGACCTCGGCCCGTCGCCGAATTTATGGGACCATGGACCCTTTTCCTAACGATTTTAAAGAGAACAGGAAATAATTTGAACCCGGTATTTTTTTAACGAAATTAAGGATCAGTAAATTCACGTCAACAAAAATAAAAATAAAGAATCACTAGGATACGTGCGCCCTACTGGCACCCTACGTGCGCCCTAGTTGCGCCCTAGTTGCACCTCAATTTGGCACTAGCTATGCCCTAGTTGCGCCATAGTCGCACCCTAGTTATGGCCTAGTTGCTCCCTACTTGCACCCTACTTGCACCCTAGTTGTGCCCTAGTTGCACCCTAGTTGCGTCCTACTTGCGCCCTACTTGCATCCTACTTGCGTCATAGTTGCATCCTAGTTGCGTCCTAGTTGTGCCCTAGTTGCACCCTAGTTGCGTCCTACTTGCGCCCTACTTGCATCCTACTTGCGTCATAGTTGCATCCTAGTTGCGTCCTAGTTGTGCCCTAGTTGCACCCTAGTTGCACCCTACTTATGCCCTACTTGCGCCCTACTCGCGCCCTAGTTACACCCTGGTTGCACACTAGTTGCGTCCTAGTTGCGTCCTACTTGCGCCCTACTTGCACCCTACTTGCATCCTAGTTGCGTCCTACTAGCACCTCTAGTTGCGCCCTAGTTGCGCCCTAGTTGCGCCCTAGTTGTGCCTAAGTAAGGCACAAGCTACGCCCTAGTTACACAGCTTAGTTGCCCCCTAGCTGCACCCTAGTTGCGCCCTACTTGCGCCCTACTTGCGTCCTACTTACGCCCTAGTTACGCCGTAGTTGCACCCTCGTTGTGTCCAAGTTGCACCTCAGTTGGACACTAGCTACGCCCTAGTTGTGTCCTAGTTGTACCCTTGTTGCGTGTCAGGTTGGCACTAGCTACACCCTAGTTGCGCCCTAGTTGTGTCCTAGTTGCACCCTAGTTACGCCCTATTTGCGTCCTACTTGCGTCCTAGTTGTGCCCTACTTGCGCCCCAGTTGCGCCCGACTTGCACCCTAGTTGCGCCCTAGTTGCGCCTCAGTTGGGCAACAGCTACGCCCTACTTGCGCCCTAGTTGCGCCTTAGTTGCGTCCTAGTTGTGCCCTACTTGCACCCTACTTGTGCCCTAGTTGCACCCTAGTTGCGCCCTACTTGTGCCCTACTTGCGCCGTAGTTGCACCCTAGTTGCGCCCTACTTGCCTCCTACTTGTGCCCTAGTTGTGCCCTAGTTGCACCTTAGTTGTGCCCTACTTGTGTCCTACTTGCGTCCTACTTGCACCCTGGTTGCGTCTTAGTTGTACCCTAGTTGCACCCTACTTGCGCCCTACTTGCGCCCTAGTTGTGCCCTAGTTGCACCTTAGTTGTGCCCTACTTGTGTCCTACTTGCGTCCTACTTGCACCCTGGTTGCGTCTTAGTTGTACCCTAGTTGCACCCTACTTGCGCCCTACTTGCGACCTACTTGCGCCCTACTTGCGACCTACTTGCGTCCTAGGATTATCCTAGTTACGTCCTAGTTGCGTCCTAGTTGCGCCCTAATTGCGCCCTAGTTGCGCCCTAGTTGCACCCAAGTTGCGCCCTTGTTGCGCCCTACTTGCGACCTACTTGCGTCCTAGGATTATCCTAGTTACGTCCTAGTTGCGTCCTAGTTGCGCCCTAATTGCGCCCTAGTTGCGCCCTAGTTGCACCCAAGTTGCGCCCTTGTTGCGCCCTACTTGCACCCTAGTTGCGCCCTACATGCGCCCTAGTTACGCCCTAGTTGCACCTCAGTTCGAGACTAGCTGCAACATAGTTGTGCCCTAGTCGCACCCTAGTTGTGTCCAAGTCGCATCCTACATGTACCATACTTGCGCCCTAGTTGCGCCCTAGTTGCACCCTAGTTACACCCTACTTGTGCGCTACTTGCGCCCTAGTTGAACCCTAGTTGCATCCTACTTGCGCCCTACTTGTGTCCAACTTGCGCCCTAGTTGTACCCTAATTGCACCCTAGTTGCGCTCTAGTTGCGTCCTATGTGCACCCTACTTGCGCCCTACTTGTGCCCTAGTTACGCCCTAGTTGCACCCTACTTGCGCCCTACTTGTGCCCTAGTTACGCCCTAGTTGCACCCTACTTGCGTCCCACTTGGGCCCTAGTTGCACCCTAGGTACGCCCTAGTTGCGCCCTAGTTGCGCCCTACTTGCGCCCTAGTTGCGCCCTAGTTTTGCCTCAATTGAGCACTATCTACATCCTAGTAACACCCTAGTTGCACCCTAGATGCGCCCTAGTTACATCCTACTTGCACCCTACTTGTGTCCTTGTTGCACCCTACTTGCGTCCTAGTTGCGCCCTTCTTGTGCCCTAGTTGCACCCTAGTTGCACTCTAGTTAAACCCTAGTTACGCCTCACTTGGGCAAAAGCTACGTCCTGGTTGTGTCCTAGTTGCGCCCTAGTTGCGCCCTAGGTGCGCCCTACTTATGCCCTACTTGCGCCCTAGTTGCGCCCTAGTTGCACCCTACTTGCGCCCTAGTTGCACCCTAGTTGCACCCTAGTTGCGCCTTAGTTGGACAATAGCTACGCCCTAGTTGTGCCCTAGTTGTGTCCTAGTTGCGCCCTACTTGCGCCCTAGTTGTGCCCTAGTTGCGCCCTAGTTGCACCCTATTTGCATCCTTCTTGCACCCTAGTTACGTCCTAGTTGTGTCCTTATTGCGCCCTACTCGCGACCTACTTGCGACCTAGTTGCATTCTAATTTTGCCCTAGTTGCGTCCTTCTTGCGCCCTACTTATGCCCTAGTTACACCCTAGTTGTTCCCTAGTTGCGCCCTAGTTGTGTCCTACTTGCGTCCTAGTTGTGCCCTAGTTATGTCCTACTTGCGTCCTAGTTACTCTTCAGTTGGGCACTAGCTACGCCTTAGTTGCACCCTAGTTGTGCCCTAGTTGCGTCCTAGCTGGGTCCTAGTTGCACCCTAGTTGCGCCCAAGTTTCACCCTAGTTGCGCCCTACTTGCACCCTACTTTTGCCCTACTTGCGCCCTAGTTGTGCCCTAGTTGCGTCCTAATTGCACCCTACTTGAGCCCTACTTGCGTCTTCCTTGTGTCCTAATTGTACCCTAGTTTCGCCCTACTTGCATCACACTTGCACCCTACTTGCGCCCTGCTTGCGCCGTAGTTGCACCCTAGTTGCATCCTAGTTGCACCCTACTTGCGCCCTACTTGGACCCTAGTTGCGGCCTAGTTTCACCCTAGTTGCACCCTAGTTGTGCCCTATTTGCACCCTACTTCCGCCCTAGTTGCGCCCTAGTTGTGCCTCAGTTGAGCACTAGGTACGCCCTAGTTGCATCCTAGTTGCGTCCTAGTTGCGTCCTACTTACAACCTAGTTGAACCCTAGTTGTGTCCTACTTGCATCCTAGTTGCGCCCTACTTGGACTCTAGTTGTGCCCTAGTTCCACCGTAGTTACACCTAGTTAAGCTTCACTTGGGCACTAGCTACACCATGGTTGCGCCCTAGTTGCGCCCTAGTTGTGTCCTAGGTGCGCCCTATTTGCGTCCTACTTGCGTCCTAGTTGCGCCCTAGTTGCACCCTACTTGCACCCTAGTTGTACCCTAGTTGCACCCTACTTGCGCCCTACTTGGACCCTAGTTGCGCCCTAGTTGTACCCTAATTGCACCCTAGTTGCGCTCTAGTTGCGTCCTATGTGCACCCTACTTGCGCCCTACTTGGACCCTAGTTGCGCCCTAGTTGTACCCTAATTGCACCCTAGTTGCGCTCTAGTTGCGTCCTATGTGCACCCTACTTGCGCCCTACTTGGACCCTAGTTGCGCCCTAGTTGTACCCTAATTGCACCCTAGTTGCGCTCTAGTTGCGTCCTATGTGCACCCTACTTGCGCCCTACTTGGACCCTAGTTGCGCCCTAGTTGTACCCTAATTGCACCCTAGTTGCGCTCTAGTTGCGTCCTATGTGCACCCTACTTGCGCCCTACTTGGACCCTAGTTGCGCCCTAGTTGTACCCTAATTGCACCCTAGTTGCGCTCTAGTTGCGTCCTATGTGCACCCTACTTGCGCCCTACTTGGACCCTAGTTGCGCCCTAGTTGTACCCTAATTGCACCCTAGTTGCGCTCTAGTTGCGTCCTATGTGCACCCTACTTGCGCCCTACTTGGACCCTAGTTGCGCCCTAGTTGTACCCTAATTGCACCCTAGTTGCGCTCTAGTTGCAACCTACTTGTGTCCTAGTTGCGCCCAACTTGCACCCTAGTTGCGTCCTACTTACACCGAAGTTGCGCCCTACTTGTACCCTACTTACACCCTAGTTGCATCCTAATTGCACCTTAGTTACACCCTAGTTGCACCCTAGTTGCGTCCTAGTTGCGGCCTAGTTGCGCCTCAATTGGACACTAGCTACACCTTAATTGTGCCCGAGTTGCTCCTCGCATTGGGCACACGCTACTCCCTAGTTGCGTCCTAGTTGCGCCCTAGTTGCACCCTAGTTGCGTCCTACTTGCGCCCTACTTGCGCCCTAGTTGTGTCCTAGTTGCGCCCTAGTTGCGCCCTAGTTGCGCCCTAGTTGCGTCCTAGTTGCGCCCTAGTTGCACCCTAGTTGCGTCCTACTTGCGCCCTACTTGCGCCCTAGTTGTGTCCTAGTTGCGCCCTAGTTGCGCCCTAGTTGCGCCCTAGTTGTGCCCTAGTTGCGTCCTAGTTGCGCCTCAGTTGGACACTAGCTACACCTTACTTGTGCCCTAGTTGCACCCTAGTTGCACGGCAGTTGGGTACTAGCTACGTCCTACTTGTGCCCTAGTTACATCCTAGTTGCGCCCTAGTGACGTCCTAGTTGCGTCCTGCTTGCGCCCTAGTTGCAACCTATTTGTGCCCTAGTTGCACCCTTATTACGCTCTAGTCGTGCCCTATTGGCACCCAAGTTACGCCCTAGTTGCACCCTACTTGCGCCCAAGTTGTGTCCTACGTGCGCCCTAGTTGCGTCCTAGTTGCACCTCAGTTCGGCACTAGCTGCACCCTAGTTGCGCCCTAGTCACGTCCTAGTTGTGCCCTAGTTGCGCCCTACATGCGCCCTACTTGTGCCCTAGTTGCGCCCTAGTTGTACCCTAGTTGCACCCTACTTGTGTCCTACTTGCGTCCTAGTTACGTCCTAGTTGCACCCGTGTTACGTCCTACTTGCGTCCTACTTGCGCCCTAGTTGCGCCCTCGTTACATCCTAGTTGCGCCTTAGTTATGTCCTACTTACGCCCTACTTGCGCCCTACTTGTGCACTACTTGCGTCCTACTTGCACCCTAGTTGCGCCCTACTTGCGCCTTACTTGGGCCCTTGTTGCACCCAAGTTGCACCCTAGTTCCGCCCTATTTGCGCCCTACTTGCGCTCTAGTTGCGCCTCTGTTGAGCACTAGCTTCGCCCTAGTTGCTTCCTAGTTGCGTCCTAGTTGCGTCCTACTTGCGCCCTACTTGCGTCCTAGTTGCGTCCTACTTGCACCCTAGTTGCGCCCTACTTGCACCCTAGTTGCACCCTAGTTGCACCCTAGTTACGCCCTAGTTACGCCTCACTTGGACACTAGCTACGCCCTGGTTGTACCCTAGTTGCACCCTAGTTGTGCCCTAGGTGCGCCCTACTTGCGCCCTATTGGCGCCCTAGTTGCACCCTACTTGTGCCCTACTTGCACCCTAGTTGCACCCTAGTTGCACCCTAGTTGTGCCTTAGTTGTGCCCTAATTGCGCCTCAGTTGGACAATAGCTACACCCTTGTTGCATCCTAGTTGTGCCCTAGTTGCACCCTAGTTGTGCCCTAGTTGCGCCCGACTTGCGCCCTAGTTGCGCCCTACTTGTGCTCTAGTTGCAACCTAGTTGTGCCCTAGTTGTATCTTAGTTGGACACTAGCTACGCCCTAGTTGCACCCTAGGTGCGTCCTAGTTGCATCCTAGTTGTGCCCTAGTTGCCCCCTAGTTGTGCCCTAGTTGCGCCCTACTTGCATCCTACTTGCGCCTTAGTTGCGTCCTAGTTGTGCCCTAGTTGCGCCCTACTTGCGCCCTAGTTGCGTCCTAGTTGCGCCCTAGTTGCGCCCTAGTTGCGCCGTACTTGCGTCCTACTTGCGACCTACTTGCGACCCAGTTGCGCCCTAGTTGCGCCCTAGTTGCGTCCTACTTGCGCCCTACTTGCACCCTACTTGCGTCCTAGTTGCGCCCTAGGTGCGCCCTACTTGCACCCTAGTTGCTCCTCAGTTGGGCACTAGCTACGCCGTGGTTGCGTCCTAGTTGCTCCCTAGTTGTGCCCTAGTTGGATCCTATTTGCGCCCTAATTGCGTCCAAGTTGCACCCAAGTTGCGTCCTACTTGCACCCTAGTTGCGCCCCATGTACGCCCTAGTTGCGCCCTAGTTACACCTCAATTCGGCACTAGCTGTACCCTAGTTGCGTCCTAGTCACACCCTAGTTGTGTCCTAGTTACGCCCTACTTGCGCCCTACTTGTGCCCTACTTGCGCCGTACTTGCACCCTTGTTGCACCCTAGTTGCACCCTCGTTGCGCCCTACTTGCGCCCTACTTGGACCCTAGTTGCGCCCTAGTTGCACCCTAGTTGCGCTCTAGTTGCGTCCTACTTCCGTCCTAGTTACGCCCTAGTTGCGCCCTACTTGCGCCCTACTTGGACCCTAGTTGCGCCCTAGTTGCACCCTAGTTGCGCTCTAGTTGCGTCCTACTTCCGTCCTAGTTACGCCCTAGTTGCGCCTCAGTTAAGCACTAGCTACGCCCTAGTTACTCCCTACTTGTGTCCTAGTTGCGCCCTACTTGCACCCTAGTTGCGCCCTACTTGCGTCCTAGTTGCGCCCTAGTTGCACCCTAGTTACACCTAGTTACGCCTCACTTGTGCACTAGCTACGCCCTGGTTGCGCCCTAGTTGCACCCCTGTTGCGCCCTAGGTGCGTCCTACTTGCGTCCTTCTTGCATCCTAGTTGCGCCCTACTTGCGTCCTAGTGGCGCCCTATTTGTGTCCTAGTTTCGCCTCAGTTGGGCAATAGCTACGTCCTAGTTATGCCCTGGTTGTGCCCTAGTTGCACCCTAGTTGCGTCCTAGTTGCGCCCTAGTTGCGTCCTATGTGTGTCCTACTTGCGCCCTAGTTGCGCCCTACTTGCGCCCTAGTTGCGCGCGACTTGCGCCCTAGTTGCGCCCTAGTTGCGTCCTAGTTGCGCCCTAGTTGCGTCCTATGTGTGTCCTACTTGCGCCCTAGTTGCGCCCTACTTGCGCCCTAGTTGCGCGCGACTTGCGCCCTAGTTGCGCCCTAGTTGCACCTCAGTTGGGCACTAGCTACGCCCTAGTTGCGCACTAGTTGCGCCCTACTTGCGCCCTATTTGTGCCCTACTGTGTCCTAGTTGCGTCCTACTTACGTCCTACTTGCGTCCTAGTTGCGCCTTAGTTGCACCATAGTTGCACCCTACTTGCGTCCTACTTGCGCCCTAGTTGTGCCCTAGTTGCATCCTAGTTGTGCCCTACTTGCGTCCTACTTGCGCCCTTGTTGCGCCCTAGTTGCACCATAGTTACGCCCTACTTGCGTCCGCTCGCAACCTACTTGCGCCCTAGTTACACCTTAGTTGCGCCAATTTGTATCCTAGTTGCACCCTAATTCCGCTCTAGTTGCACCCTAGTTGCGCCCAAGTTTCACCCTAGTTGCACCCTACATGTGCCCAAGTTGCGCCCTACGTCGAGTTGCGCCCTAGTTGCACCTAAGTTCAGCACTAGCTGCGCCCTAGTTGCGTCCTAGTCGCGCCCTAGTTGTATCCTAGTTGCGCCTTACATGCGCCCTTCTTACGCCCTAGTTGCACCCCAGTTGCGCCCTACTTGTGCCCTACTTGCACCGTACTTGCGCCCTAGTTGCATCCTAGTTGCGTCCTAGTTGCGTCCTACTTGTGCCCTACTTGCGACCTAGTTGCGCCATAGTTGCGCCCTAGTTGCACCCTACTTGCACCCTACTTGCACCCTACTTGCGCCCTACTTGCGCCCTAGTTGCGCCCTAGTTGCGCCCTATTTGCGTCCTACTTGGGCCCTAGTTGCACCCTAGTTACACCCTAGTTGCGCCCTAGTTGTGCCCTACTTGTGCCCTAGTTGCGCCTCAGTTGAGCACTAGCTATGCCCTAGTTGCACCCTAGTTGCGTCATAGTTGCGCCCTCGTTGCGTCCTACTTACGTCCTACTTGCTTTCTAATTGCGCCCTAGTTGCGCCTCAGTTGAGCACTAGCTATGCCCTAGTTGCACCCTAGTTGCGTCATAGTTGCGCCCTCGTTGCGTCCTACTTACGTCCTACTTGCTTTCTAATTGCGCCCTAGTTGCACCCTAGTTTCACCCTAGTTACGCCTCACTTGGGCACTAGCTTAGCCCTGGTTGCGCCCTAGTTGCGCCCTAGTTGCGTCCTAGTTGCGCCCTCCTTGCGTCCTACTTACGTCCTACTTGCTTTCTAATTGCGCCCTAGTTGCACCCTAGTTTCACCCTAGTTACGCCTCACTTGGGCACTAGCTTAGCCCTGGTTGCGCCCTAGTTGCGCCCTAGTTGCGTCCTAGGTGCGCCCTACTTGCGCCCCATTTGCGTCCTAGTTGCGCCCTACTTGCGCCCTACTTGCCCACTAGTTGCGCCCTAGTTGCGTCCTAGTTGCGTCTTAGTTGCGTCCTAGTTGTGCCTGAGTTGGACAATAGCTACGCCCTAGCTGCGCCCTAGTTGCGCCCTAGTTCCCCCCTATTTACGCCCTAGTTGTGCCTTACTTGCGCCCTATTTGCACCCTAGTTGCGCCCTAGTTGCGCCCTAGTTGCACCCTAGTTCCGTCTCAGATAGACACTAGCTATGCCCTAGTTGCGCCGTTGGTACGTCCTAGTTACGCCCTCGTTGGACCATCGTTGCACCCTCATTGCGTCCAAGTTACGCACAAGTTGCGCCCTACGTGCGCCCTAGTTGCGCCCTAGTTGCATCTCAGTTCGACACTAGCTACGTCCTAGTTGCGCCCTAGTCGCGCCCTAGTTGTGTCCTAGTTGCGCCCTTCATGCGCCCCACTTGTGCCCTAGTTGCACCCTAATTACGCCCTAGTTGTGCCCTACTTGCGTCCTACTTGCGCCCTAGTTGTGCCCTAGTTGCGTCCTAGTTGCGCCCTACTTGTGTCCTACTTGTGCCCTACTTGCGCCCTAGTTACGTCCTAGTTACGCCCTAGTTGCACCCTTCATGCGCCCTACTTGCGCCCTTCTTGCGCCCTAGTTACACCTTAGTTGCGCCCTAGTAACACCTTACTTGCACCATGCGTGGGCCCTAGTTGCGCCCTACTTGTGCCCTAGTTGCGCCCTAGTTGCGCCTCAGTTGACCACTAGCTACGCCCTAGTTGCACCCTATTTGCGCCCTAGCTGCGTCCTACTTGCGCCCTAGTTGCGCCCTAGTTGCGTCCTAATTGCGCCTTAGTTGCGCCCTAGTTATGCCTCACTTGGGCACTAGCTACGCCCAAGTTGCGTCCTAGTTGCGCCCTAGTTGCGCCCTAGTTGCGTCCTAATTGCGCCTTAGTTGCGCCCTAGTTATGCCTCACTTGGGCACTAGCTACGCCCAAGTTGCGTCCTAGTTGCGCCCCAGATGCGTCCTAGGTGCGCCCTACTTGCGCCCTACTTGCGCCCTTGTTGCGCCCTACTTGCGTCCTACTTGCTGCCCTAGTTGCGCCCTAGTTGCTTCCTGTTTGCGCCTCAGTTGGGCATTAGCTACACCCTAGTTGCGCCCTAGTTGCGCCCTAGTTGCACCCTAGTTGCGCCCTAGTTGCATCCTACTTGCGCCTTAGTTGTGTCCTACTTGCGTCCTAGTTGCGCCCTAGTTACGCCCTAGTTGCGTCTCAGGTGGAGTGTAGCTACGCCCTAGTTGCGCCCTAGGTGCGTCCTAGTTGCGTCCTAGTTGCGTCCCAGTTGAGCCCTACTTGCGCCCTAGTTACGCCCTAGTTGCGTCTCAGGTGGAGTGTAGCTACGCCCTAGTTGCGCCCTAGGTGCGTCCTAGTTGCGTCCTAGTTGCGTCCCAGTTGAGCCCTACTTGCGCCCTACTTGCACCCTAGTTGCGTCCTAGTTACGCCCTAGTTTCGCCAACTTGCACCCTACTTGCGTCCTAGTTGCACCCTAGTTGCACCCTAGTTGTGCCCTAGTTATGCCCTACTTGCGCCCTACTTGCGCCCTGCTTACACCCTATTTGCACCCTAGTTGCGCACTAGTTGTACCCTAGTTGCGCCCTAGTTGCGTCCTACTTGCGCCCTACTTGCGCCCTGCTTACACCCTATTTGCACCCTAGTTGCGCACTAGTTGTACCCTAGTTGCGCCCTAGTTGCGTCCTACGTGCGCCCTAGTTACGTCCTACTTGCACCCTAATTGTGCCCTAGTTGCGTCCTAGTTGTACCCTAGTTGTGTCCTACTTGCGTCCTACTTGCACCCTTCTTGCGCCCTAGTTGCGTCCTAGTTGTACCCTAGTTGCACCCTACTTGCACCCTACTTGCGCCCTACTTGCACCCTACTTGCGTCCTAGTTGCGCCCTACTTGCACCTTAGTTGTACCCTAGTTGTTCCCTAGTTTCGCCCTAGTTGCGCCTTAGTTTGGCACTAGCTACGTCCTAGTTGCGCCCTAGTTGCGTCGTAGTTGCGCCCTAGTTACGCCCTCCTTGCGTCCTACTTGCACCCTAGTTGTACCCTAGTTGCGCTCTAGTTGCATCCTAGTTGTGCCCTAGTTGCGCCCTAGTTGCGTCGTAGTTGCGCCCTAGTTACGCCCTCCTTGCGTCCTACTTGCACCCTAGTTGTACCCTAGTTGCGCTCTAGTTGCATCCTAGTTGTGCCCTAGTTGCGCCCTAGTTACGCCCTAGTTGCGTCCTCCTTGCGCCTCAGTTGGACACTAGCTACGTCCTAGTTAAGCCCTAGTTGCACCCTAGTTGCACGTCAGTTGGGCACTAGCTACGCCCTAGTTACGTCCTAGTTGCGTCCTAGTTGCGCCCTAGTTGCGTCCTACTTACGTCCTACTTGCGCTCTAGTTGCGCCCTACTTGCACCCTAGTTGCGCCCGACATGCACCCTAGTTGCGCCCTAGTTGCGCCTCAGTTGGGCACTAGCTATGGCCTAGTTGCGCCCTAGTTGTGCCTTAGTTGCATCCTACTTGCGTCCTACTTATGCCCTACTTACGTCCTAGTTGCGCCCTAGTTGCGCCCTAGTCGCACCCTACTTGCGTCCTACTTGCACCCTAATTGCACCCTACTTGTGCCCTAGTTGTGCCCTTCTTGCGTTCTACTTGCACCCTCCTTGCACCCTCGTTACGCCCTAGTCAGGCCCTAGTTGTGCCTCACTTCCACCCTACTTTGGATCTACTTGCGCCCTAGTTGTGCCCTAGTAACGCCCTACTTGCACCCTACTTGCGCTCTACTTGCATCCTAGTTGCACCCTAGTTGCGTCCTAGTTGCGCCCTAGTTGCACCCTACTTGCGTCCTAGATGCGCCCTACTTGTACCCTAGTTACGTCCTAGTTGCGCCTCAGTTGGGCACTAGCTACGTCCTAGTTGCGTCCTAGTTCCGCCCTAGTTGTGTCCTAGTTGCACCCTAGTTGTGCCCAAGTTGTGCTCTAGTTGCGTCCTTTTTGCGCACTAGTTGCACCCTACGTGCGCCCTAGTTGTGCCCTAATTGCACCTCAGTCCGGCACCAGCTGCGTCCTAGTTGCGTCTTACTTGCCACCTAGTTGTGCCCTAGTTGCGCCCTAGTTGCGCCCTACTTGTGCCATACTTGCTCCCTACTTGCGTCCTAGTTGCACCCGAGTTGCATCCTAGTTGCACCCTACTTGTGTCCTACTTGCAGCCTACTTGCGCCCTACTTGCGTCCTAGTTGCGCCCTAGTTGTGCCCTACTTGCGCCCTACTTGGATCCTAGTTGCGCCCTAGTTCCGTCGTAGTTGCGCCCTAGTAGCGGCCTACTTGCGCCCTAGTTGCACTCTAGTTGCGCCTCAGTTGAGCACTAGCTACGGCCTAGTTGCGTCCTAGTTGCGCCCTAGTTGCACCCTAGTTGCGTCCTACTTGCACCCCACTTGCGCCATACTTGCGCCATACTTGCGCCCTACTTGAGCCCTACATGCGCCCTAGTTGCACCCTAGTTACACCCTAGTTGTGCCCTAGTTGCGCCTCACTTGGGCACTAGCTATGCCCTGGTTGGGCCCTAGTTGCGCCCTAGTTGTGCCCTAGGTGTGCCCTACGTACGTCCTACTTGTGTCCTAGTTGCACCATTCTTGCGCCCTACTTGCACCCTAGTTGCGCCCTAGTTGCACCCTAGTTGCGTCCTAGTTGCGCCTCAGTTGGGCACTAGCTACGTCCTAGTTGCACCCTAGTTGCGTCCTAGTTGTGCCCTAGTTGTGCACTAGTTCCGCCCTACTTGCGCCCTAGTTGCGCCCTACTTGCGTGATAGTTGCACTCTAGTTGTGCCCTAATTACGTCTCATTTGGGTACTAGCTACGCCCTAATTGCGCCCTAGGTGTATCCTAGTTGCGCCTTAGTTGTGTCCTAGTTGCGTTCTAGTTGCGCCCTACTTGCACCCTATTTGCGTCCTAGTTGCGTTCTAGTTGCACCCTAGTTACGCCCTGCTTGCACCCTACTTACGCCCTACTTACGCCCTAGTTGCGCCCTAGTTGCGCCCTACTTGCCCCCTACTTGCACCCTACTTGCGTCCTAGTTGCACCCTAGTTGCACTCTAGTTGTGCCCTAGTTACGTCCTACTTGCGTCCTACTTGCACCCTAGTTGCGCCCTACTTGCCCCCTACTTGCACCCTACTTGCGTCCTAGTTGCACCCTAGTTGCACTCTAGTTGTGCCCTAGTTACGTCCTACTTGCGTCCTACTTGCACCCTAGTTGCGCTGTAGTGGCACCCTAGCTGCTCCCTAGTTGCACCCTAGTTGCGCCCTACTTGCGCCCTAGTTGTGTCCTACTTGTGCCCTACTTGCGTCCTAGTTGTGCCCTAGTTGTACCCTACTTGCGCCCTACTTGCGTCCTACTTGCACTCTACTTGCACCCTAGTTGCGTCCTAGTTGCGCCCTACTTGCACCCTAGTTGCTCCCTACTTGCGCCCTACTTGCGCCCTACTTGTGCCCTAGTTGCGTCCTAGTTGCGCCCTAGTTGCGCCCTAGTTGCGTCCTAGTTGCGCCCTACTTGCACCCTAGTTGCTCCCTACTTGCGCCCTACTTGCGCCCTACTTGTGCCCTAGTTGCGTCCTAGTTGCGCCCTAGTTGCGCCCTAGTTGTGCCCTAGTTGTGCATTAATTGCGCCTCAGTTGGACACTAGCTACGTCCTAGTTGTGCCCTAGTTGCGCCCTAGTTGCATCCTACTTGAGCCTTACTTGCACCCTACTTGCGCCCTAGTTGCACCCTCGTTGCGCCCTAGTTGTGCCCTAGTCGCGCCTCAATTGGGCACTAGCTATGTCCTAGCTGTGCCTAGTTGTGCCCTAGTTACGCCCTAGTTACGCCCTCGTTGCGCCCTAGTTGCACCCTACTTGCGCCTCAGTTGCACCCTAGTTGCTTCGTAGTTACGTCCTGTTTGCGTCCTACTTGCATCCTACTTGCGCCCTTCTTGCACCCTAGTTCCGTCCTAGTTTTGCCCTAGTTGTGTCCTACTTGCACCCTACTTGCGTCGTACTTGCGTTCTAGTTACGTCCGTCAATGTCCTAGTTGCGTCCAACTTGTGCCCTACTTGCACCCTAGTTTCCCTCTACTTGCGCCCTAGTTGCGCCCTAGTTGCGTCTTACTTGCGTCCTACTTGGGCCCTAGTTGCGTCCTAGTTGCACCCTAGTTGCGTCCTAGTTGCGCCCTACTTGCACCCTAGTTTCCCTCTACTTGCGCCCTAGTTGCGCCCTAGTTGCGTCTTACTTGCGTCCTACTTGGGCCCTAGTTGCGTCCTAGTTGCACCCTAGTTGCGTCCTAGTTGCGCACTACTTGCGCCCTAGTTGCGTCCTAGTTGCGCCTCACTTGGGCACTAGCTACGCCCTGGTTCTGCCTTAGTTGCGCCCTAGTTGTGCCCTAGGTGTGTTCTACTTACACCCTACTAGCGCCCTACTTGCGCCCTACTTGCGCCCTACTTGCGCCCTGGATGCATCCTAGTTGCGCCCTAGTTGTGCATCGGTTGGGCACTAGCTACGCCCTAGTTGCACCCTAGTTGCGCCCTAGTTGCGCCCTAGTTGCGTCTTAGTTGCGCCCTACTTGCGCCCTAGATGCATCCTAGTTGCGCCCTAGTTGTGCATCGGTTGGGCACTAGCTACGCCCTAGTTGCACCCTAGTTGCGCCCTAGTTGCGCCCTAGTTGCGTCTTAGTTGCGCCCTACTTGCACCCTAGTTGTGCCCTACTTGCGCCCTAATTGCGCTCTAGTTGCGCCCTAGTTGCGTCTCAGTTGGGCACTAGCTACACCCTAGTTGCGCCCTAGGTGCGCACTAGTTGCGCCCTAGCTGCGTCCTAGTTGCGCCCTAGTTGCGCCCTACTTGCGCCCTAATTGCGCTCTAGTTGCGCCCTAGTTGCGTCTCAGTTGGGCACTAGCTACACCCTAGTTGCGCCCTAGGTGCGCACTAGTTGCGCCCTAGCTGCGTCCTAGTTGCGCCCTAGTTGCACCCTAGTTGCGTCCTTATTGCGCTCTACTTGCATCCTAGTTGTGCCCTAGTTGTGTCCTAGTTGTGCCCTACTTGCGCCCTAGTTGCGCCCTAGTTTTATCCTACTTGCACCCTAGTTGCGCCCTACTTGCGTCCCAGTTGCGCACTAGTTACACCCTACTTGCACCCTATTTGCACCCTACTTGCACCCTAGTTACGCCCTAGTTACGCTCTATTTGTGCCCTACTTGCGCTCTATTTACGCTCTACTTGAGCCCTAGTTGCGCTATAGTTACACTCTAGTTGCATCCTACTTGCGCCCTAGTTACGCCCTACTTGCACCCTAGTTGCGCCCTAGTTGTGTCCTAGTTGCGTCATAGTTGCGTCCTACTTGCGCCCTACTTGCGTCCTACTTGTACCCTAGTTGCGCCCTAGTTGCGTCCTACTTGCGCCCTAGTTACGCCCTACTTGCACCCTAGTTGCGCCCTAGTTGTGTCCTAGTTGCGTCATAGTTGCGTCCTACTTGCGCCCTACTTGCGTCCTACTTGTACCCTAGTTGCGCCCTAGTTTAGGCCTAGTTGCACCCTAGTTGCGTCTCAGTTGGGCACTGGCTACGCCCTAGTTGCGCCCTAGTTGCGTCCTACTTGTGCCCTAGTTGCGCCCTACTTGCGCCCTACTTGCGCCCGACTTGCGTCCTAGTTGCGCCCTAGTTGCGCCCTAGTTGCGTCCTACTTGTGCCCTAGTTGCGCCCTACTTGCGCCCTACTTGCGCCCGACTTGCGTCCTAGTTGCGCCCTAGTTGCAGCCTAGTTACGCCCTAGTTGCACTCTACTTACGCCTCAGTTGGACACCTGCTATGCCCTAGTTGTGTCCTAGTTGTGCCCTAGTCGGTCCTGCTTGTGCCCTACTTGCGCCCTACTTGCGTCCTAGTTGCGTCCTAGGTGCGCCTAGTTGTGCCCTTTGCGCCTCAGTTGGGAACTAGCTACGCCCTAGTTGCACCCTAGTTGCACCCTAGTTGCACCCTAGTTGCGCCCTACTTGCGTCCTAGTTGCGTCCTAGGTGCGCCTAGTTGTGCCCTTTGCGCCTCAGTTGGGAACTAGCTACGCCCTAGTTGCACCCTAGTTGCACCCTAGTTGCACCCTAGTTGCGCCCTACTTGCGCCCTCATCGCACCCTCGTTGCACCCTACTTGCGTCCTACTTGCGTCCTAGTTGCACCCTACTTGCGTCCTACTTGCGCCTTACTTGCAACATAGATACGGCCTAGTTGTACCCTAGTTGTGCCCTACTTGCGTCCTACTCGCGTCCTACTTGTGTCCTAGTTGCGCCCGTCTGTGTCCTAGTTGCGTCCTTCTTGCGCCCTACTTGTACCCTAGTTTCCCCCTAGTTATGCCCTAGTTGCACCTCGGTTGGACACTAGCTACGCCCTAGTTGCACCCCTAGTTGTGCCCTAGTTGTACCCTAGTTGTGCCCTACTTGCGTCCTACTCGCGTCCTACTTGTGTCCTAGTTGCGCCCGTCTGTGTCCTAGTTGCGTCCTTCTTGCGCCCTACTTGTACCCTAGTTTCCCCCTAGTTATGCCCTAGTTGCACCTCGGTTGGACACTAGCTACGCCCTAGTTGCACCCCTAGTTGTGCCCTAGTTGTACCCTAGTTGCGCCCTACTTGCATCCTAGTTGCGCCCTAGTTGTGCCCTAGTTATCCCCTAGTTGCGCCCTACTTGCGCCCTAGTTACGCCCTAGTTGCACCCCTAGTTGTGCCCTAGTTGTACCCTAGTTGCGCCCTACTTGCATCCTAGTTGCGCCCTAGTTGTGCCCTAGTTATCCCCTAGTTGCGCCCTACTTGCAACCGAATTGCACCCTGCTTGCGACCTAATTGCGCCCTAGTTGCGCCCTAGTTGCGCCCTACTTGCGCCCTAGTTGCACCCTACTTGCGCCCTACTTGGGCCCTAGTTACGCCCTAGTTGCACCCTACTTGCGACCTAATTGCGCCCTAGTTGCGCCCTAGTTGCGCCCTACTTGCGCCCTAGTTGCACCCTACTTGCGCCCTACTTGGGCCCTAGTTACGCCCTAGTTGCACCCTAGTTGTGTCCTAGTTTCACCCTAGTTGCACCCTACTTGCACCCTACTTGCACCCTATGTGCGCCCTAGTTGTGTCCTAGTTGCACCCTAGTTGCGCCCTACTTACACCCTACGTGTACCCTAGTAGCGCCCTACTTGCGCCCTAGTTGCACCCTAGTTGCGCCTCAGTTGGACACTAGCTACGTCCTAGTTGCACCCTAGTTGCGTTCTCGTTCCTTCCTAGTCGCGCCCTACTTGCGCCCTAGTTGCACCCTAGTTGCGCCTCAGTTGGACACTAGCTACGTCCTAGTTGCACCCTAGTTGCGTTCTCGTTCCTTCCTAGTCGCGCCCTACTTGCGACCTACTTGCATCCTAGTTGCACCCTACTTGCACCCTAGTTGCGCTCTAGTTACACCCTAGTTGCGCCCTAGTTGCGCCTCAATGGGGCACTAGTTACGCCCTAGTTACGTCCTAGTTGCGTCCTAGTTGCACCCTAGTTGTGCCTTACTTGCGTCCTACTAGCGTCTTACTTGCCCCCTAGTTGCGCCCTACTTGCATCCTAGTTGCTCCCTAGTTGCATCTCAGTTGGGTACTAGCTACGTCCTACTTGCGCCCTAGTTGCGCCCTACTTACACCCTACGTGTACCCTAGTAGCGCCCTACTTGCGCCCTAGTTGCACCCTAGTTGCGCCTCAGTTGGACACTAGCTACGTCCTAGTTGCACCCTAGTTGCGTTCTCGTTCCTTCCTAGTCGCGCCCTACTTGCGACCTACTTGCGTCCTAGTTGCACCCTACTTGCACCCTAGTTGCGCTCTAGTTACACCCTAGTTGCGCCCTAGTTGCGCCTCAATGGGGCACTAGTTACGCCCTAGTTACGTCCTAGTTGCGTCCTAGTTGCACCCTAGTTGTGCCTTACTTGCGTCCTACTAGCGTCTTACTTGCCCCCTAGTTGCGCCCTACTTGCATCCTAGTTGCATCTCAGTTGGGTACTAGCTACGTCCTACTTGCGCCCTAGTTGCGCCCTAGTTGTGCCCTAGTTGTGCCCTACTAACGCCCTACATGCGCCCTACTTACATCCTAGTTGCGCCCTAGTTGCATCCTAGTTACGTCCTACTTCTGCCCTACTTGCCCCCTACTTGCGCCTATATTGCGTCCTAGTTGCGTCTTAGTTACGTCCTACTTGCATCCTAGTTGCGCCCTAGTTGCATCCTAGTTACGTCCTACTTCTGCCCTACTTGCCCCCTACTTGCGCCTATATTGCGTCCTAGTTGCGTCTTAGTTACGTCCTACTTGCATCCTAGTTGCGCCCTACTTGCGTCCTAGTTTTGCCCTTGTTGTGCCCTAATTGGGTCCTAATAACGCTCTACTTGCGCCCTACTTGTGCCCTACTTGCGCCCTAGTTGCACCCTAGTTACACCCTAGTTGCGTCCTACTTGTGCCCTACTTGCGCCCTACTTGCGCCTTCAATGCGCCCTAGTTGCATCCTAGTTACGTCCTACTTCTGCCCTACTTGCCCCCTACTTGCGCCTATATTGCGTCCTAGTTGCGTCTTAGTTACGTCCTACTTGCATCCTAGTTGCGCCCTACTTGCGTCCTAGTTTTGCGTCCTAGTCCTTGTTGTGCCCTAATTGGGTCCTAATTACGCTCTACTTGCGCCCTACTTGTGCCCTACTTGCGCCCTAGTTGCACCCTAGTTACACCCTAGTTGCGTCCTACTTGTGCCCTACTTGCGCCCTACTTGCGCCTTCAATGCGCCCTAGTTGCATCTTAATTGCACCCTTCTTGCGCTCTTGTTGCACCCTACTTGCACCCTAGTTGCACCCTAGTAGTGCCCTAGTTGCGCCTTGTTTGTGTCCTACTTGCACCCTACTTGCACCCTAGTTACGCCCTAGTTGCGCCCTAGTTGCACCCTACTTGCACCCTAGTTGCACCCTAGTAGTGCCCTAGTTGCGCCTTGTTTGTGTCCTACTTGCACCCTACTTGCACCCTAGTTACGCCCTAGTTGTGCCCTAGTTGTGCCCGCCTTGCGCCTTACTTGCACCCTATTTGCACCCTAGTTACGCTTGGCTGTGTCCTAGTTGCCTCCTACTTGCGCCCTACTTGCACCCTAGTTTCCCCCATCTTGTGCCCTAGTTGCGTCCTAGTTGCACCCTACTTGCGCCCTACTTGGGTCCTAGTTACACCCTAGTTGCGCCCTAGTTGCGTCCTAGTTAAACCCTACTTGCGCCCTAGTTGCGCCCTAGTTGCGCCTCAGTTGAGCACTAGCTACGCCCTTGTTTCGCCCTAGTTGCGTCCTAGTTGCGCCCTAGTTGCGTCCTACTTACATCCTACATGTGTCCTAGTTGCGTCCTACTTGCGTCCTAGTTGAGCCCTACTTGCGCCCTAGTTGCACCATCGTTGCACTCTAGTTGCGCCCTAGTTGTGTCTCACTTGGGCACTAGCTACGCACTGGTTGCGCGCTAGTTGTACCCTAGTTGTACCCTAGGTGTGCCCTACTTGCGTCCTACTTGCGCACTTGTTGTGCCCTAGTTGCGCCCTAGTTACACCGCACTTGAAAACTAGCTACGTCCTAGTTGCACCCTAGTTGTGCCCTAGTTGCGTCCAAGTTGCACCCTAGTTGCGCCCTAGTTGCATCCTACTTGCGCCCTACTTGCGCCCTAGTTGCGCCCTAGTTGCGCCCTAGTTGCACCGTACTCGCGTCCTACTTGCACCCTAGTTGTGCTCTAGTTACGCCCTAGTTGTGCCCTACTTGCACCCTCGTTGCGCCCTACTTGCGTCCTACTTGCACCCTAGTTGCACCCTAGTTGCACTCTGGTTGTGTCCTACTTGCGCCCTACTTGCACCCTACTTGCGCCCTAGTTGCGCCCTAGTTGCGCCCAGGTGGCATCCTACTTGCGCCCTTCTTGCACCATACTTGCGTCTTCGTTGCGCCCTACTTACATCCTAGTTGCACCCTAGTTGCACCCTTATTGTGCTTCAGTTGGACACTAGCTACGCCCTAGTTGTACCCTATTTGCACCCTACTTGCACCCTAGTTGTGCCCTACTGGTGCCCTAGTTGCGCCCTACTTGCGTCCTAGTTGCACCCTATTGCGCCCTAGTTGCGTCCTCGTTGCATCCTTGTTGCGCCCTACTTGCGCCTCAGTTGGACACAAGCTATGCCCTAGCTGTGTCCTAGTTGCGCCCTAGTTGCATCCTACTTGTGTCCTACTTGCACCCTAGTTGCGTCCTCGTTGCATCCTTGTTGCGCCCTACTTGCGCCTCAGTTGGACACAAGCTATGCCCTAGCTGTGTCCTAGTTGCGCCCTAGTTGCATCCTACTTGTGTCCTACTTGCACCCTACTTGCGTCCTAGCTGCACCCTAGTTGTGCCCTAGTTGTGCCCTAGTTGCGCCTAAGTTGGACACTAGCTACGCCCTAGTTGCGCCCTACTTGCATCCTAGTTGCGCCCTAGTTGCGCCCTAGTTGCGCCCTAGTTGCGCCCTAGTTGCGCCCTAGTTGCGCCCTGCTTACGTCCTTCTTGCGCCCTACTTGCATCCTAGTTACGCCCTAGTTGCGTCCTAGTTGTGTCCTACTTGCACCCTACTTGCGCCTCTTGCACCCTAGTTGCGCCGGTCTGTGTCCTAGTTACATCCTACTTGTGTCCTACTTGCACCCTAGTTGCGTCCTAGTTGTGTCCTACTTGCACCCTACTTGCGCCTCTTGCACCCTAGTTGCGCCGGTCTGTGTCCTAGTTACATCCTACTTGTGTCCTACTTGCACCCTAGTTTCCCCCAAGTTGCACCCTAGTTGCGCCTTAGTTGCACACTAGCTACACCCTAGTTGCACCCAAGTTGCGCACAATTTGCACCCTAGTTGTGCCCTTCTTGCAGCCTAGCTGCACCCTAGTTGCGTCCTAGTTGCGCCCTACTTGCGCCCTAGTTGCACCCTAGTTGCGCCTTAGTTGCACACTAGCTACACCCTAGTTGCACCCAAGTTGCGCACAATTTGCACCCTAGTTGTGCCCTTCTTGCAGCCTAGCTGCACCCTAGTTGCGTCCTAGTTGCGCCCTACTTGCGCCCTAGTTGCGTCCTACCTGCGCCCTACATGCGCACTAATTGCGCTCTAGTTACGCCCTAGTTGAGTCCTACTTGCGCCCTACTTACGCCCTACTTGCACCCTAGTTACGCCCTAGTTGCGCCCTAGTTGCGCCCTACTTGCGCCCTAGTTGCGTCCTACCTGCGCCCTACATGCGCACTAATTGCGCTCTAGTTACGCCCTAGTTGAGTCCTACTTGCGCCCTACTTACGCCCTACTTGCACCCTAGTTACTTCCTAGTTACACCCTACTAGCGCCCTACTTGTGTCCTACTTGTGCACCCTACTTGCGCCCTAGGTACGCCCTAGTTGCACCCTAGTTGCGCTCTAGTTGCGCCCTACTTGCGCCCTGCTTGCACCCTACTTGCGTCCTAGTTACGCCCTAGTTGCGCCCTAGTTGCATCCTACTTGTGTCCTACTTGCACCCTAGTTGCACTCTAGTTACGCCCTAGTTACGCCCTAGTTGCGTCCTAGTTACGCCCTAGTTGCGCCCTAGTTGCATCCTACTTGTGTCCTACTTGCACCCTAGTTGCACTCTAGTTACGCCCTAGTTACGCCCTAGTTGCGTCCTAGTGGCGCCCTACTTGCACCCTCGTTGCACCCTACTTGCGCCCTACTTGCACCCTAGTTGCGCCCTAGTTGCACTCTAGTTGTGTCCTACTTGCGTCCGACTTGCGCCCTACGTGTGCCCTAGTTGCACCCTAGTTGCGCCCAGGTTGCATCCTACTTGCGCCCTACTTGCGACCTACTTGCGTCCTCGTTGCACCCTACTTACACCCTAGTTCCACCCTAGTTGCAACCTTATTGTGCCTCAGTTGGACACTAGCTACGCCCTAGTTGTGCCCTATTTGCGGCCTACTTCCACCCTAGTTGCGCCCTTCTTGCGCCCTAGTTGCGTCCTACTTGCGCCCTAGTTGCGCCCTAGTTGCGCCCTAGTTGCGCCCTAGTCGCGCCCTTGTTGCGCCCTGCTTGCGCCTCAGTTGGACACTAGCTATGCCCTAGTTGTGTCCGAGTTGCGCCCTAGTTGCACCCTACTTGTGTCCTACTTGCGCCCTACTTGTATCCTAGTTGCACCCTAGTTGCGCCCTAGTTGTGCCCTAGTTGCGCCTCTGTTGGACACTAGCTACGCCTTAGTTGTGCCCTAGTTGCGTCCTACTGGCACCCTAGTTGCACCCTAGTTGCGCCTCAGTTGGACACTAGCTACGCCTTAGTTGTGCCCTAGTTGCGTCCTACTGGCACCCTAGTTGCACCCTAGTTGCGCCCTAGTTGCACCCTACTTTCATCCTAGTTGCGCCCTAGTTGCGCCCTAGTTGCGCCCTAGTTGCGCCCTAGTTGTGCCCTACTTACCTCCTTCTTGCATCCTACTTGCACTTTAGTTACGCCCTAGTTGCGCCCTAGTTGTGCCCTGCTTGCACCCTACTTCCGCCCTTCTTGCGCCCTAGTTGCGCCCTAGTTGTGCCCTACTTACCTCCTTCTTGCATCCTACTTGCACTTTAGTTACGCCCTAGTTGCGCCCTAGTTGTGCCCTGCTTGCACCCTACTTCCGCCCTTCTTGCGCCCTAGTTGCGCCCGTCTGTGTCCCAGTTGCATCCTACTTGCGTCCTACTTGCACCCTAGTTTCCCCGTAGTTGCACCCTAGTTGCGCCTCAGTTGCGCACTAGCTACACCCTAGTTGCGCCCAAGTTGCACCCTAGTTGCACCCTTCTTGCGCCCTAGTTGCACCCTATTTGCGTCCTAGTTTCACCCTACTTGCGCCCTAGTTGCGTCCTACTTGCGCCCTAATTTCGCCCTAGTTGCGTTTCAGTTGCGCCCTAGTTTCACCCTACTTGTGCCCTACTTGCGCCCTAGTTTCACCCTACTTGCGCCCTAGTTGCGTCCTACTTGCGCCCTAATTTCGCCCTAGTTGCGTTTCAGTTGCGCCCTAGTTTCACCCTACTTGTGCCCTACTTGCGCCCTAGTTGCACCCCAATTGCGCCCTACTTGTACCCTAGTTGCACCCTAGTTGTGTCCTACTTGCGCCCTACATGCACCCTAGTTGCGCCCTCATTGCGCCCTAGTTGCGCCCTACTTACGCCCTACTTGCACTCTAGTTACGTCCTAGTTACGCCCTACTTTCGCCATACTTCTACCTTACTTACACCCTAGTTGCGTCCTAGTTACTCTCTAGTTGCGCCCTTCTTGCGCCCTACTTGCACCATACTTGCGTCCTAGTTACGCCCTAGTTGCGCCCTAGTTGCGCCCTACTTACGCCCTACTTGCACCCTAGTTGCGCTCTAGTTGCGCCCTTCTTGCGCCCTACTTGCACCATACTTGCGTCCTAGTTACGCCCTAGTTGCGCCCTAGTTGCGCCCTACTTACGCCCTACTTGCACCCTAGTTGCGCTCTAGTTACGTCCTAGTTGCGCCCTAGTTGCGCCCTAGTTGCGTCCTAGTTGCGCCCTACTTGCGCCCTCGTTGCGCCCTACTTGCGCCCTTTGCACCCTAGTTGCACCCTAGTTGCACTCTAGTTGTGTCCTACTTGCGCCCTACTTGCGTCCTAGTTGTACCCTAGTTACGCCCAGGTTGCGTCCTACTTGCACCCTACTTGCGTCCTACTTGCACCCTACTTGCGTCCTCGTTGCGCCCTACTTACACCCTAGTTGCACCCTAGTTGCAGCCTTATTGTGCCTCAGTTCGACACTAGCTACACCCTAATTGTGCCCTATTTGCGCCCTACTTGCGTCCTCGTTGCGCCCTACTTACACCCTAGTTGCACCCTAGTTGCAGCCTTATTGTGCCTCAGTTCGACACTAGCTACACCCTAATTGTGCCCTATTTGCGCCCTACTTGCATCCTAGTTGTGCCCTACTTGCGCCCTAGTTGCGCCCTACTTGCGCCCTAGTTGCGCCCTAGTTGCGCCCTTGTTTTGCCCTACTTGTGCTTCAGTTGGACACTAGCTATGCCCTAGTTGTTTCCTAGTTGCGCCCTAGTTGCACCCTACTTGCGTCCTACTTGCGCCCTACTTGCGTCCTAGTTGCGCCCTAGTTGTGCCCTAGTTGCACCTCAGTTGGGCACTAGCTACGTCCTAGTTGCGCCCTAGTTGCACCCTACTTGCGTCCTACTTGCGCCCTACTTGCGTCCTAGTTGCGCCCTAGTTGTGCCCTAGTTGCACCTCAGTTGGGCACTAGCTACGTCCTAGTTGCGCCCTAGTTGTGTCCTACTTGCACCCTAGTTGTGCCTTAGTTGCGCCCTAGTTGTGCCCTACTTGCATCCTACTTGCTCCCTAGTTGCGCTCTTGTGACGCCCTAGTTGCGTCCTACTTACTTCCTTCTTGTGCCCTAATTGAACCCTAGTTACGCCCTAGTTGCACCCTAGTTGTGCCCTACTTGCGCCCTACTTGGGCCCATATGCGCTCGTTTGTGTCCTAGTTGCGTCCTACTTGCGCGCTACTTGCACCCTAGTTTCCCCCTAGTTGCGCTCTAGTTGCGCCTCAGTTGCGTACTAGCGACACCCTAGTTGCGCCCAAGTTGCGCCCTACTTGCGCCCTTGTTGCGTCCTAGTTGCACCCTACTTGTGCCCTAGTTGCATCCTACTTGCGCCCTAATTGCGCCCTAGTTGCGTTTTAGTTGCGCCCTAGTTTAACCCTACTTGCGCCCTTGTTGCGTCCTAGTTGCACCCTACTTGTGCCCTAGTTGCATCCTACTTGCGCCCTAATTGCGCCCTAGTTGCGTTTTAGTTGCGCCCTAGTTTAACCCTACTTGCGCCCTACTTGCGCCCTAGTTGCACGCTAGTTGCGCCCTACTAGCGCCCTAGTTGCGCCCAACTTGCGCCCTACTTGCGCCCTAGTTGCACCCTAGTTACGCCCCAGTTGCGCCCTAGTTACACCCTAGTTTCGTCCTACTTGCGCCCTCCTTGTGTCCTAGTTGCGCCCTAGTTGCACCCTGCTTGCGCCCTACTTGCGCACTTGTTGCACCCTAGTTGCACCCTAGTTGCGCCCTACTTACGCCCTCCTTGCGCTCTAGTCGCGCCCAAGTTACGTCCTAGTTGCGCCCTACTTGCGCCCTACTTGCGCCCTACTTGCGTCCTAGTTGTACCCTAGTTACGCCCAGGTTGCGCCCTACTTGTGCCCTACTTGCGCCCTACTTGCGTCCTCGTTGCGCCCTACTTACACCCTAGTTGCACCCTAGTTGCACCCTAGTTGCGCCCTACTTGCGTCCTAGTTGTACCCTAGTTACGCCCAGGTTGCGCCCTACTTGTGCCCTACTTGCGCCCTACTTGCGTCCTCGTTGCGCCCTACTTACACCCTAGTTGCACCCTAGTTGCACCCTAGTTGCACCCTTATTGCACCTCAGTTTGACACTAGCTACGCCCTAATTGTGCCCTATTTTCACCCTACTTGCGTCCTAGTTGTGCCCTACTTGTGCCCTAGCTGCGCCCTACTTGCGCCCTAGTTGCGCCCTAGTTGCGCCCTAGTTCCACCCTTAGTTGTGCCCTACTTGTGCTTCAGTTGGACACTAGCTATGCCCTAGTTGTTTCCTAGTTGCGCCCTAGTTGCACCCTAGCTGCGCCCTACTTGCGCCCTAGTTGCGCCCTAGTTGCGCCCTAGTTCCACCCTTAGTTGTGCCCTACTTGTGCTTCAGTTGGACACTAGCTATGCCCTAGTTGTTTCCTAGTTGCGCCCTAGTTGCACCCTACTTGTGTCCTACTTGCGCCCTACTTGCGTCCTAGTTGCATCCTAGTTGCGCCCTAGTTGTGCCCTAGTTGCGCCTCAGTTGGGCACTAGCTACGCCCTAGTTGCGCCCTAGTTGCGTCCTACTTGCACCCTAGTTGCGCCTTAGTTGCTCCCAAGTTTCGCCCTACTTGCATCCTACTTGCGCCCTAGTTGTACTCTAGTTGCGCCTTAGTTGCGCCCTACTTACGTCCTTCTTGTGCCCTACTTGCACCCTAGTTATGCCCTAGTTGCGCCCTAGTTGTGCCCTACTTGAGCCCTACTTGCGCCCTTCTTGCGCCCTAGTTGCGTCCGTCTGTGTCCTCGTTGCGTCCTACTTGCGCCCTACTTGCACCCTAGTTTCCCCCTAGTTGCGCTCTACTTGCGCCTCTGTTGCGCAGTAGCGACACCCTAGTTACGCCCAAGTTGCGCCCTAGTTGCACCCTAGTTGCGTCCTACTTGCGCCCTACTTGCACCCTAGTTTCCCCCTAGTTGCGCTCTACTTGCGCCTCTGTTGCGCAGTAGCGACACCCTAGTTACGCCCAAGTTGCGCCCTAGTTGCACCCTAGTTGCGTGCTAGTTGCGTCCTAATTGCGCCCTAGTTGCGTTTTAGTTGCGCCCTAGTTTCACCCTACTTGCACCCTACTTGCGCTCTAGTTGCACCCTACTAGCGTCCTACTTGCGTCCTACTTACGCCCTAGTTGCAGCCTAGTTGTGCCCTAGTTGCGCCCAACTTGCGCCCTACTTGCGCCCTAGCTGCACCCTAGTTACGCCCCAGTTGCGCCCTAGTTGCACCCTAGTTTCGCCCTACTTGCGCCTCCTTGTGTCCTAGTTGCGCCCTAGTTGCGCCCTACTTGCGCCCTAGTTGTGCCCTAGTTGCGCCCAACTTGCGCCCTACTTGCGCCCTAGCTGCACCCTAGTTACGCCCCAGTTGCGCCCTAGTTGCACCCTAGTTTCGCCCTACTTGCGCCTCCTTGTGTCCTAGTTGCGCCCCAGTTGCGCCCTGCTTGCGCCCTACTTGCGCCCTTGTTGCAACCTAGTTGCACCCTAGTTGCGCCCTACTTACGCCCACCTTGCGCCCTAGTCGCGGCCAAGTTACGCCCTAGTTGGGCCCTACTTGCGCCCTACTTGGGCCCTAGTTACGCCCTAGTCTTGCCCTAGTTGCGCCCTACTTGCGCCCTACTTGGGCCCTAGTTACGCCCTAGTCTTGCCCTAGTTGCGCCCTAGTTACGCCCTACTTGCACCCTAGTTGTGCCCTACTTACACCCTAGTTGCGCCCTACTTGCGCCTCGCTGTGGCACTAGCTACGCCCTAGTCGCGCCCTAGTTGTGCCCTAGTTGTGCCCTACTTGCGCCCTACGTGCGCCCTAGTTGCGCCCTACATGCGTCCTAGTTGCGCCCTAGTTACGCCCTAGTCGCGCCCTAGTTGTGCCCTAGTTGTGCCCTACTTGCGCCCTACGTGCGCCCTAGTTGCGCCCTACATGCGTCCTAGTTGCGCCCTAGTTGTGCCTCAGTTGAGCACTAGCTACGTCCTAGTTGCACCCTATTTGCGTTTTTGTTGCTTCCTTGTTGTGCCCTACTTGCGCCCTACTTGCGCGCTAGTTGCGCCCTACTTGCGTCCTAGTTGCGCCTTGCTTACGTCCAAGTTGCGCCCTAGTTGCACCCTAGTTGTGTCTCAGTTGGGTACTAGCTATGTCCTACTTGCGCCCTAGTTGTGCCCTAGTTGTGCCCTACTTGCGCCCTACTAACGCCCTTCTTGCGCCCTACTTGCGCCCTAGTTGCACCCTAGTTGTGTCTCAGTTGGGTACTAGCTATGTCCTACTTGCGCCCTAGTTGTGCCCTAGTTGTGCCCTACTTGCGCCCTACTAACGCCCTTCTTGCGCCCTACTTGCGCCCTAGTTACGCCCTAGTTGCACCCTAGATGCGCCCTACTTGTGCCTACTTGCACCCTACTTGCGCCTTCGTTGCGCCCTAGTTGTGTTTTAGTTACGTCCTACTTGCGCCCTAGTTGCGTCCTAGTTACACCCTAGTTGCGCCCTACTTGCACCCGAGTTGCGCGCTACTTGCCCCCTAGTTGCGCCCTTGTTGCGCCTCAGTTGGGCACTAGTTACGCCCTAGTTGCGCCCTAGTTGCATCATAGTTGTACCCTAGTTGCGTCCTACTTGCGCCCTAGTTGCGCCCAAATTGCGCTCTAGTTGCGCCTCAGTTGGACACTAGCTACGCCCTAGTTGCGCCTTAGTTTCGCCCTAGTTGCGCCCTAGTTGAGCTGTACTTGCGTCCTACCTACGCCTTTGTTGCGCCCTAGGTGCGTCCTACTTGCGCCCTAGTTTCGCCATTGTTGTGCCCTAGTTACGCCCTATTTGCACCCTATTTACGCCCTTCTTGTATCCTGGTTGCGCCTTAGTTGCGCCCTAGTTACGTTGTACTTGGGCCCTACTTTCACCATACTTGAGCCCTTGTTGCGCCCTAGTTGCACCCTAGTTGTACTCTACTTGTGCCCTACTTGCACCATAGTTACGCCCTAGTTGTGCCCTTGTTGCGCCTACTTGCGCCATACTTGCGCTCTAGTTGCGCCCTAGTTGCGCCCTAGTTGTGCCCTACTTGCACCATAGTTACGCCCTAGTTGTGCCCTTGTTGCGCCTACTTGCGCCATACTTGCGCTCTAGTTGCGCCCTAGTTGCGCCCTAGTTGTGCCCTAGTTGCGCCTCTGTTGGGCACTAGCTACGCTACGATGGATTTATCGCTAATTGTATCGATGTTTTGATACTATTTGATCGACTTCTCGACGACGCTAGACTTCTATAAAATAGTGTTTCAATACTGTCAAAATCCGCCCGAATTCTTGGCGGAGCTTCTCGAAGTGACCACTCACGACGCGACCTTGCATGCGGTACTCAGCTCGAGCGCGGAAGATCGAAAATATACCTCATTGTGATTCTTGTCATTGTACATATGCAAGTGCATATGTGCACTTGTCATCGAAGTATATTGGCTTCTTTGTATATTGAACTAAGCCCTAAACCCCTTCCACATAAAAACTCTTTGATGGTATTTGTCCAGCCATGCTCCCCCCACCCCCCGCCACCTTACAGTTATTTCATTCGTGGTAGCGACAATAGATTCCATACCATCTATTATTATTATAAAATGTGGTATCAATCAAGTCAATACCTTCAATCAAGAAATAAATAAATTAAATAAAGTATCTATTTGGCTCAATTCCTCAAAATGGCTGTTGCTTTTCACCTCATCCATGTGAAACTCCCACGTTATGCTCCGTGTAACAAGTCATTGGATATGGTTTAAATAATCCGTGACTCCTGGGTACATTGCAATTACAGTCAGAATCTGTGGAACATAACAGTCTGATTCTGTGGAATCCCTGGTACTCACAGTCATTACCAAACGGATTCTGACTGTGTAGTTGGTAATCAAGGTGAACTTTTTTTGAAGCTGCCAGGTTCAAACCTGCTGGGGAGGTCGCTTTTTGAACGTTTGAACGTCGAAGCGCACTCAGAGTCATCCGCAAGCGCCGCCTCCGCCTCCCCCGCTTTGTGCTTGCGGAGCCGCACGGTGCGGCCGCGCAAAGCACAAAGCGGGGAGGCGGCCCGCACCACCACCACTTCCTCCACATCGTCCGCAGGCAGCTCAGTCAGTCAGTCGTCTGCGCATTGGAGAAGACTACACGCCGCACAGTCCAGGATTTCCCGCTCTCGTCGTCCTCGTACAGTCTCCACAAGGGGCGCCCAAAATGGCGCGAACGGCGAGGCCACCTGCACCCACCACCACCACCTCCGCAACAGCCGCAGCAGCACCTGGCGCAACAGCGGCAGCAGCGAGAGGAGTCGGCCACGTCCAAGTGGATCCAGAGTACATGTTCGACTGCTTTCGGCGGATGGCAATTCACGGTAGCATGTTGTACGAGGAGATCGACTGCCGCAGCTTCCGCAGAATCTTCGAACACCTGAACCCTAACGTGTCTGTGCCCACGCGCGACGAGCTGGCTGCCCACGTGGAGTCCACGTACGCGTCGGCCAGGAAGAAGGTCGAGGGCGCGCTGACACGCGGCGTGGGAACGTCCGGCCACGTCAGCATCTCCATGGAACTTTGGTTCGAGCCGTGCTGTTTTTGGACAAAATCAACGCCGACGTCATCGGATGCGCCGTCAACACAGGTCTCAGCGTCATCCCGGCCGTACAGGCGCACGGGGCGCCCGCTGCGAGGGTGCGAGTGCGGGCAGCGCAGGGCCTACTTGTCCGTCGCCGCACACTGGATCGACCCCTCTACTTGCCTGCTGCGCTCGACAATTCTCGACTTCAACAAGTGCAGCAATCCGAACTCCGGCGGCGAGGTGTCGGCGGAGAGGGTGCGCATGATAGTGGAGGAGTGCGTGAGGGAGTGGGGGATCGAGGGAAGGGTGGTGGCGATGGTGACGGACGAGACGCCCAAGAGCCTCGAGATCTTTGAGGCTTGTTTTGGCGAGTCTGAGGAGGCGGATCCGGCGGATGGGGCGGATGCGGCGGATGGGACGGATGCGACGGATGCAAAGGATGACGATGTAGAGGGTGGAGCAGGAGCAGAGGCGTCGGCAATGGCAGCAGCAGGCGAGGCAGAGGTAGCTGGAACAGAGACAGGAGCAGAAACTGCAGCAGAAGCAGCAGCAGCTCCAGCACATGCTAAGGTGGAATTTGCCTCCGAAGCACCATCAGCAGCTGCAGCAGCAACAGCAACAGCAGTACCAGCACCAGCCCCTCCAGCAGCAGCAGCAGCAGGGTTACCAAGAATGGTGGTGGAGGCTGCTTCTACCAAACCTCTGTCGCAGCAACCTGCTCGTGTGCTGTGCTACGCCCGTGCACTGGCGCACGCGGCGCGGTCAATCCTCGAACTGAACGACATTCCGCCGATCATGAAGAAGATGCTGGCGATTGCGGCGTTTCTGGAGGACGAGAAAAATGAAGCAAAGCGCACGGCGTTCCGGCGGGTCTTGTTCTGCACGTCTCGCGACAGAAAGGTGAGGTCGGGGAGATCTGCTCTTTCACCACCTTTGCGTGTATTTGCGCTTGTGTGTGTGTGTGTGTGTGTGTGTGTGTGTGCGTGCGTGCGTGCGTGCGTGCGTGCGTGCGTGCGTGCGT
>SZWC01001304.1:43307-57300 GCA_023375785.1 Penium margaritaceum | reverse complement strand
TAGAACCACCGCATCCGGGTGAAGTCATCAGTCAGCGTTAGGACGTATCGACCCCTATCGGACATAGACTCGACAGGAAGAGGACCAAGAAGGTCCGAATGGACGAGCTCAAGAGGGCGAAGTGCGCGAGATCGTGAGTCAGGGTAGGTGCAGCGATGCATCTTACCCTGGGCGAAGAAAAGACAGTCGATCTTGGGCGGCTTCTCGAAAGAAGCCGCATCAAGACCGAGAGCGGGTTGTGTCCGAATGAGCTTCGACACAGTGTCGGAGCCTACATGACACAGATGGCGATGAAGCAATCGCTGGTGCTCAGGAGACAGAACACCAGTAACAAAAACACGAGCTGAAGGGGAAGTGGAGCAAGGGGCAGAAGTTCTGGAAACACGGTACAGGTCATCCACAACAGAGGCACGCAGAACAATGCTCCGAGTGTCACTGGCAGTCACAGTCGCGGACTCGGCAGTGTGCTCCACAGAGAGTCCCATCAGCGTGCAAGCACGTACAGAAAGCAAACTGAGCTCAAGGTCAGGCACAAACAGAACCTCGGAGAGATACAACGGGCCAGACGGACCATCGAAGTGCACGACCCCAACACCCTGGACTGGCAAGGACTGACCAGAGCCGGTGCGAACGGAACGAACAGACGCAACAGGGCCGAGAACAACGAAGTCACTACGACGACACGTCATGTGATGAGTGGCACCTGAGTCGATGATCCAAGTGCCACCGGCATCACGACTGGAGGACGTCACTGTACAACGGGTAATGGAACACTCGGCCTTAGACGGACGCTGAGCAGCAGGTGGGGAGAAACGGCGAAGGGCACAAAGGTGGGACTCATGAATCCAATCTCTACAGTCAGGCCCATCATCATCACATGCCGACTGTGCCCCCCCCCCACGAGTCATCCCGAGCCACATGGACAGACGGACGGACAGTCTGTGAATCACTCGGCTGTGACAACACACTCGCACCTCCCTGAAAGCGGAGCGCTAGAAGGTGACGAAGCTCGGCGATGGTACGGTCACGTGGGTCCAGATCACTGCTACTCGCCGGTGGGGAAGCAGGAACAGCTGCAGTCGTGGCTGCCACGCATCCCGAGGAAGTCGAGGCTGACGTGCTGGACGCGGAACGGAGAGCGTGTGCCGCCTGGAGCCCACGAGTAATCCGCGCCCAGTCGAGCGGCTGCTGGCACTCGGTGTAGCGATGGACGCCGCAACAGTTGTAGCAGTGAACGGAACGTCCACTGCTACCATTGGAAGACGACTACTGCTGTGACTGCTACTGATTTGGTCCCCGCTTCCCCTTCTTCTTCTTCCCCTGAGCTGCTGCTGCAACACCCTGTGTCTGAGTGGGTGTGGACGGGGCCGAAGAGGAGGAGGAAGACGAGGACGTGATGGACGATGAAGGAGACTGCAGGCGGGATGATGGTGGTGATGCGACGACTGCTGCAGCAAGGGCAGTCTCCTGATGGGCCACGGCTGCCTCGCGGGCTGAAGTCACCTGGAGGAAAAGCTGATGCACCCAAGGGAGAAGCTGCAGAGTGGTTGAGAAAGGCTCAAGGATGGCGTCGCTGTACCGTGTGATGATGTCAGTATACTCAAGGCAAACTCCGAGCATCACCGTACGGAGCGCCCACAGCTGTGTGCCTCCGGAGGTCCCAAGACGCGTGTAGATGCGCATGGCGCGTCGCCAGTAATCGGCTGCAGGCTCTCCAGGCCCCTGACGGAGAGAGTGGAAGGCACGAATGTGTGCTGCTCGGGTGGCTTGCGTCTCTGCGGCCAGCAGGGATAGGGCCAGATCCCAACCTCCGCGTGGATCGGCGCCGGTGCCTGTGCCAGGCTCGCCAAGGAAAGGGCGGAAGTCGACGACGGTCTCGCGTGACATGGCGTAGAGGAGGCCGCGCATCGCCCTAGCTGCTGTCAGCACCTGTGCTGGGTCTGTAGACTGATACTGGCTGTGGTAGTAGGGCCACACGCCCTCTGAAGTGGCCCAAACCTGAAAGAGGATCTCCCAGCAGTCGAAGCCGTCCTCAGTGATGTACCGTGGGGGTGGTGTCTCAAAGTCCTTGGGTTGCCGCTCCGTGGGGAGGGCGACCGCAGGCTGAGGAGGACGGGAGACGGGGAAGACTCCCGGAAGTGGATAGTCACCGGGATAGTCGGGTGACGGTCGCACCGTAGGAATCCCAGGAGATCTGGTCCCCGTCTGCAGCTGACGGAGGCGCTCCTGAAGAACTCGAATCTCATGATCCGGGGAGTCGTCCGTCATGCCTGGCATGAATGGCTCATCATCCAGGAGGTCAGAAGATGGTGGGTCAGGTCGAGCCGACTGCTGTGTAGAGAGCGCGGCGCCGGCAGCTCCCTCGGAAAACTGCCGTGGGACTGTGGACTGGCTACGCAGAAGCTCAGTCAGCATACGGGTGAGTGGATCAGATCGAGCTCCTGTAACGGGTGCCTGAGCCGACTGCTGTGTAGAGACCGCGACGCCGGCAGTCCCCCCGGAAACCTGCCGTGTGACTGTGGACTGGCTACGCATGAGCTCAGTCAGCGTACGGATGGCATCAGTCTGCTCCCGCTGTAGGCGACGCATCTCAACCTGCTGGCTCCGCAGGTCCTCAATGGCCTGCGAGCGTGGGCTCAGGACACCAGAAGATGAGGAGGAGCGATCATCTGTCGCCTTCCCCTTGTTGTCCGACGAGTCCATGTCGCCTCTCAGTATGGGTGGACAGGCCAGGTTTGTCGGATTTCAAAAGCGTCACCGTTTCTGGACGAGTTGAGACGCTGACAATTTTTTACTGTCCGGCCAAAAACTTGGCTAAGTATGGTGCTGACGTCAGCAGGTGGTTGCTGACGTCAGCACAACCTGATGATGTTAGCAAGCAGAAATGCTGACGTCAGCTCGACTTTTTTTTTTCGGTTCTGCGCGAGCGTGCAGTCGCTCCGCGACCAAGGGGGGGGACCTCGTCACCCCCTTGCCTGGCTGCGCAGCTGCGCAGAGTCTGCGCGTTTGCGCAGCTTCGCTGCGCAGATCTGCGCAGCACTGCTATGCAACAGCAGTGCTGTGCAGCAATCGTGGCTGCTGCTGCGCAGCACTGCTGCCGCTGCGGCTGCTGCTGCTGCTGCTGCTGCTGCTGCTGCTGCAATGCTGTTGCTGCTGCAATGCTGTTGCTGCTACTGTTGCTGCTGGCGCTACAGCGCGCGCAATGCTGCTGCTGCTGTCACCGCGCTGCTGCTGCTGCCCGCAGCTGCTGCTGCCGCTGGTGCTGCTCGCTGCCGCTGCCCCTGCTTGCTGCTGCTTCCACTGCGAGCTGCTGCTGCTCGCAACCGTCGATTCGCGCTGCAAGCTGCTGCTGCGAGCTGCTTCCCCCTCTTTTTTTTGTCAGAATGCCCAGCCAGAAACGNAGAGAGCGCGGCGCCGGCAGCTCCCTCGGAAAACTGCCGTGGGACTGTGGACTGGCTACGCAGAAGCTCAGTCAGCATACGGGTGAGTGGATCAGATCGAGCTCCTGTAACGGGTGCCTGAGCCGACTGCTGTGTAGAGACCGCGACGCCGGCAGTCCCCCCGGAAACCTGCCGTGTGACTGTGGACTGGCTACGCATGAGCTCAGTCAGCGTACGGATGTCATCAGTCTGCTCCCGCTGTAGGCGACGCATCTCAACCTGCTGGCTCCGCAGGTCCTCAATGGCCTGCGAGCGTGGGCTCAGGACACCAGAAGATGAGGAGGAGCGATCATCTGTCGCCTTCCCCTTGTTGTCCGACGAGTCCATGTCGCCTCTCAGTATGGGTGGACAGGCCAGGTTTGTCGGATTTCAAAAGCGTCAGCGTTTCTGGACGAGTTGAGACGCTGACAATTTTTTACTGTCCGGCCAAAAATTTGGCTAAGTATGGTGCTGACATCAGCAGGTGGTTGCTGACGTCAGCACAACCTGATGATGTCAGCAAGCAGAAATGCTGACGTCAGCTCGAATTTTTTTTTTTCGGTTCTGCGCGAGCGTGCAGTCGCTCCGCGACCAAGGGGGGGGACCTCGTCACCCCCTTGCGTGGCTGCGCAGCTGCGCAGAGTCTGCGCGTTTGCGCAGCTTCGCTGCGCAGATCTGCGCAGCACTGCTATGCAACAGCAGTGCTGCGCAGCAATCGTGGCTGCTGCTGCGCAGCACTGCTGCCGCTGCGGCTGCTGCTGCTGCTGCTGCTGCTGCTGCTGCTGCTGCAATGCTGCTGCTGCTGCAATGCTGTTGCTGCTACTGTTGCTGCTGGCGCTACAGCGCGCGCAATGCTGCTGCTGCTGTCGCCGCGCTGCTGCTGCTGCCCGCGGCTGCTGCTGCCGCTGGTGCTGCTCGCTGCCGCTGCCCCTGCTTGCTGCTGCTTCCACTGCGAGCTGCTGCTGCTCGCAACCGTCGATTCGCGCTGCAAGCTGCTGCTGCGAGCTGCTTCCCCCTCTTTTTTTTGTCAGAATGCCCAGCCAGAAACGACTGCTGCTGCCACCCGGTGCTGCTGCTGCTGCTTGGCTTGGCTGCTGGAGCGAGTGACTGCCACAGCTCACCGGGTGAAGTGGACGGGACTGCGTGGTGATGTCGCTGCTGAAAACGGCTGCAACAAGTCCCAGGATACGGCGGCGGCGGTGACTCTCACTGCTGCTGCCGGTGTTGCGTCTCTGCGGCGCAGCTCAGCGAGAGAGGTCTCGCTTCTCTGATACCATGAGAATATGCGTAGAAGCGTCCTAGCGACACCGCCGCTGACTAGGCGTCAGTGCCTGGTCAGACGGTGACGACAGTCACAAGTCGTGCACGCAACGGCACGGGTTTGGCTAGGAGACACAAGGCAAAGTGTCAGAATGCTTCAATATAGTACATGCAGAGAGAGATGACAAATGACAGGTCCAAGGCATAAGTACCTGCCGCGGCGCACGGCGGGTGTCGCACGCGGCAGTCCAAGAGCTGTCCTAAAACCGGCCCAAAACCACTGTTTTGGCCGTAACTCTGCGCACACATGTCGGAATGCTACGCCATCTGAACCTAGATGTGCAAAATCAAAAGATGGACGCTACAACTGGTCACATGCATGCATCCATCGACAGACAGTGAGCATACAATGCAAAAACATGCAAATAGGCCTCATGGCCAGTCTGCCGAAAGACGCCTGCAAGATGTAGAAGACACAGCAGAGAGTCCCGGTGGCACCTGGGGCTCTGGTCGGCCAGCTCCAAGCTGATAGTCCGCCATCTGTCGTCGCGCCGGTGNATGCATCCGGCATCGAACGGTGGACACACAATGCAAAAACATGCAAATCGGGCCCACGGCCAGTCCACCGATAAAGTCCTGCGTGCTGCAGAAAAACTGCAGGAGGTCCCGGGTAGCGTCCAGAGCTCTGGAACGGCCGTCGGTCAGCTCCAAGCCGGTAGTCCACCACCGGACGACGCACCGGTACCGCCTGGGTCCGCATCAGGGATCTGCACGAGTATGGACACGGCCGAGTGGTCACAGTAAACTGTACATGTCGACAGGAACGTCACAAATCACAACAGGTAGCATATTGGACACAAGTGTGGAGCTCTCAGTCCCGACAGTGGATGCACAATGGATTGTGTGGCTGAGGCATCTCGTCTAGAGTGCAAGGGATTTTCCTATACAGACAACTTCTGCTGCATCTAACTTTGAATATCATAGAGAGCTTATGAGCTATAGCTAAAAAACATGTGTGCAGACGTTGTGCTAGTGTACAATGGATGTAGAAGTGGTGATATGCACCCACATGTGATTTCGAACGATGTGGACATTTGCTTCTTAGATGTGCATGTGTGAGTTTCTACGTGTGTGTAATCGGGTTGCTCATCCCTTATGGACTACACGACCGGGTTTTCCCGGTATGCGAGAAAACCGCCACTTGCAAGCTGCTTGCAAGTCAGGTTCGGATGGCGGCCGAATTCCCACACACATAGCTCGCGTGGGTGGTTTTGTCGACTGATATGAAACAACATGCTCGCTCGCTCCACCATTGGTTCCTTGCTTGTTAAGAATTGCTTAGTGTCACTCTCTCCAATCCAAGGCGCGTGTGCTCCCTCACATTCGTCCATGTCTGTGAACCATGCAACGCACACGTAGGCTTGCTAGCTTCTACTACCTACTGGTATCAGAACAAGAGAGTGATGGGGTGCTAACTTCTTCATAGCACTCCCGGTCCTCCCTGTGGCCACCGCCACCGCCATTGCTTTCCCACCGCCGCAGCCATCTCGCAGCTGCATCATCTGGGCATTAACAACAGCCATTTTGAGCTCTGCTTCAACATGGTTGCAATCTAACACAAACGGCCGTAGATGTAGTCGTGGATCCACGAGGTCCTTTCCTAAGGAATCGGCCATCTGTACAATACCACCATAGTCATTCGTCAGCAGTGACGGGACCTAGTTGCAGCAACCATCTTCAGCATGTACAACCCTTGGTGGTTGGAGCAGCTATAGTCACCGCCAACAACTGGCATCGAAATTTACAACCCATACAAGTCCGAGTACCTGTAGTTTTTGTTGGCTCTGTAACTAGCTCCAGTAGTAGTCATCACCTCATAGGGACGACATGCCACATTATCTTCCTATGCTGCAAGTGATAGGCGGGCTCGGCCAACAACGGTGTTGACAGTTGCCGCCATCCTTAACGGCCGTCAGCAGCCGCTAATAGCAGTGGCGATATCTGACATCTCTAGTGGCTGGCAGAATCCATTAAAAGAGACAGCCAATGTTAGCAACTTCCTGCTTGACCTGTGGCAGATGACAGTGATTAACGCAAGCCTGCAACCGGCACCAGTATTGACGTTGGCATAGATAGCTTTAACAGTCGCAAACCATCTTTACCCACACCTTCTCGGTGGCAGTGATCTCGCTTGCCGCCTCCTTGGCCAGACACCACAACCTTGCAATTTACTATTGCACTTGAAGGGGAGAGCACCGCTGACAATGTTTTCACGGAATCAGCAATCAGTTGGTCCCCACACTGGTGGCATTGCCAACGGTTGGTAGCAGTAGCAATAGCATCAGCACCAGCAGCAGCAGTAGTAGTGACAATAGTAGGAGCAAAAGTAACACTAGTTGTAGCAGTAGTGGCAATAGTGACAAATCAGCCACCCCTACCGACAGCCTCAACCTCGGCAGCAAGAACGACAAGTGGCACCTGAGGATGGGTGCAGATCAACGAAGAATTGGCAAATCATATCTCCGCGCTCGAGGGGATCAACAACCACTTGCTCCAACAACTCAACGTCGAGACGAAGGCTCTTTACAAGGCAAGTGCACGGGAGGCGGTGCTCATGGAGAAGAATGCCCAGCTCTCCAACGAACCCAAGATTCGTCCGGCCCCTCCTGAACGGTTTGATCCTAAAAATTCTAAGGGACCAATATTTTGGGTGTGGTTGACAGTTCTGGAGGTGTACTTGACCCCTGCTTGGGTCAATGACGATGAAAAAAACGATTGAACTCACGGCCGCGCTTTTGCGTGGCACGGCACTAAGTTGGTGGTCCGATCTAAAGATCATCCAACAGCAGCAGGTGATTGGTGGGGCCTCATCAACGGCCAACGGTGTTTGTCTCATACCGCGGACCGTAGGCGTTCTACCCGTGGAGCAGATCAACTAGTAATGGCAAGACGTGCTGACGCCACCAGCCAGCTGGCACGAATTTTCACGTGCAATGCTTGCACGATTTGGATGATTGAACGAGAAGTGTGACAATCCGTACAAGCTCCAGGGTCTACATCAGCAGTCCTGCGTAGCAGAGTACACGCGAAGATTCTGTGAGATCAACACCGGAGCAGACATCGCCCTGACGAGCTCTGTTTTCACTATGACAACGGCCTCAAACAAGACATCCGACAAGCGATTGCCATTTTTGGCATCCAAAACGACTTACCACAGATGATCACAGCAGTAGAAAGGATTGAAAACACCGGCTACAATGCTTGGATTCAAGAATCTCACAACTGGAGACCTGCCAACCACAATTATCTCGGGAGTGGAAAAAGCATGTCGAAGGACTCCTCGACTTCGATGGAAGTGGACGTCATTGACTAGAGAGATACGTGCACCTGCTACAACGGCAAAGATGGCCACATCGCTCAGAACTGCCAAAGCAAACAACAGGCCAAAGGGGGGGGAGTCAGAAATAATGAGTCGGGAAACGGCAAAGGGCAGAAGTGAAAGGCGTGACTCTTGTCCGTGAGGAGCGATCTGCCCCGAACGATCATCCATCTGAACGGCTTACGACACCGTAGAGTATTTCTGAGATCACAACGTTCGACGAGGGGTACGAGGACAACCAAACGACGATACTGCTAAAAGTGCAACCCTGAAGTTGCAAAAGTCGCAGAAGGTTACCAACACTATTGGATGAAGGAGCTTCTCACAGTTTCGTAAGAAACGACATGGTCCAGAAACTGGGTTGGCATACCAAACCAGGGATGTTTGAAAGAAAAACCGTCAACAGGAGATTGCAAATACGGAGACTCCAAGAACCACTACGACTACAAGTGGGTGATATACGGGATGCAACGGTTGGGAGGTCCTATCAAATGAGTGACCAAAAAATCATTCTCGGACAAGATTTCCTGTACCGAAACAACCCGCAGGTTAACCGGAACAACGTTGACGTGGACGTGGAAATCGACGGCACCAAGTGACAACTTCCTTGCGTCGGGCAGAAAATGACAGAGGAAGCAGTAATGGTGAAAGTAGTAGAGGAAGCCCTGGTAGCTAAAAAGCGACAACCTATACAACCCATGGCGCTCAACATGGCCAAGCATTGTATACGACAAGGAGCTCGTGCGTGGCTCGTCCATTTTGAGCCAATGGAGGAAGCAAAAGTAGCAGTAGCTGACTCATCAGTCTCATCGGCCTCATCAGCATCAACAAAGTTTGCGATGATACTCGAAGAGTTTGCGCCACTCATCCAAGAGTTTGTGGAGTTCTTTCCTGACAAACTACCAAAAACCCCACCACCTCAATGTGACATCGCCCATTGTATCAAGCTGAAACCGGGCAGCCGACCCACCGTTCGAGGGGCCTAATGGATGAGCGATCACCAACTAACCGAGCTGCAAAAGTAGCTCGACGAGATGCTCGGTCAGGGGTTCATCCGCCCGTCCACGCCATTATGCATAGCACCAGTGCTATTGGGCGTTGAATGACACTACTGTAAACAATCGCTACCTTCTTCTCCAAGCCGCCGACCGTTTTGACCAGGTCCGTGGGGCTCAAAAATGGATCTATGCAACGATTATCACTAGATCCGCATCGCAGAAACAAATATCAAGATGACGGCGTTCTGAGCACGCTACGAGCATTTTGAGTTCACAGTCATGCCGTTCGGACTTGCGAATGCCCCGACATCATTAATGGTGGCGATGAATAACATTTTTTGCCCATACCTCGACAATTTTTCCGTGGCATATCTTGACGATGTCCTGGTATACAGCCGCACCTCGAAGGAGCACAATGGACATCTCCAAAAAGTTCTCGAAGTTGTACTAAGAGAGATTTTTTTTGGAAAACTCTCAAAGTGTGACTTCGGTCGCAGTTCGATCGAGATTTTGGGTCACGTCATCAACGGCCGACGGATCACAATGGATCCGCAAAAAGTGGTAGCAGTTGCTGATTGTCCGACGCCGACCAACGTTCGAGAAGTTCGAGTTTTTCTTGGCTTGTGTAACTACTACCGGCGCTTTGTACAAGATTAGGCCTGAGAGTCAGCGCCTCTCTCCGACCTCACTCGAAAAGAAAACGAGTGGCGGTGGGGAGACAACAAGCAAGAAGTGTTCACCGCTTTGTGAAACGCTCTCTGACTTCCGCGCCAACCCTACGATTAGCAGATCCAATGAACAACTACGTCATGGCTACGGTCGCCTCAGATCAAGCCATCGGCACGGTCCTCGTGCAAGATCACGGCTACGGAGAGCAATTGGTCGCATAAACGTCGCAAAAAGTGCAAAGATCAACTACATCGTACACGAGAAGGAGATGATTGCACTCGTTCATGCATTTAAGACTTGGCAATGCTATCTTGAATGCCGCCGATGCATCATACGCATCGACCATCATGCGCTGAAGACGCAGCCAAACCTCAAACCTGATCGATGGAGTTCCTCAAATCCGGGTTCGACTATGATATTGAGTACGGGCCAGGCAAAACCAACCCAGCAGACGCGCTCAGCCGACGACCAAATCTCATGGCTCAGGCTGCAATTCTACAACGACAACAAGATCCGTACCTCAAGCACTTGTTCACATGAGGCTACAACCAGCATGGCGGAGACGAGGCAAAATTCTGGTTCGACGCACCCTATTGGCGACGACGATTCACTTGCCAAGTGGTTGTTCCCCTCAGCGATGAACTCCGCCGCATGCTGCTCAAAGAGAGCCACGACACTGGTCCAAGTGGATATCTCGAGAAGAAAAGACACTGAAGACACTGGTGGGATAAGATGCAATCCCGTGTGGCCAACTTTCAAAAAGCTTGCGACATGTGTCGGCGACAAGAATCATGACGCACGCGGCCACCCAAACTGCTGTAGCTGCTCCCCATTTTGACAGAACTGTGGACCGTTGACTTTGTCACATGACTACTAGTCACACCCCAGGGATATGAAAGTATCCTCATTGTTTTCGACAGGTTTTCCAAAATGTCTCACTTTATTCTGACAACGACCATCGTCACCGCCGAGGGAACAATGCGACTGTTTTTAAGTAACATCGTGTAGATACACTGCGTGCCGAGAACCATTACGAGCGACAAGGACGGTCGATTCACTAGCCGTTTCTGGTGCAAACTGATCATTTGCTATGGGATTCGGATCCAGCTGTCAACAACGTTCAATCCTCAAACCGACGGCCAAACCAAGCGGACCAATCAAATGCTCGAGTAACTTCTCCAAACGTTATGCGAACCTCATGAGACGGATTGGACGCAAAAAACTAGACTGTCGAAATTGCATACAATTCGGCGATCTCCACCGCAACGGGTGAAACTCGGTTTGAAGTCGTGTATGGAAAACTTCTCGCCACACTATCGAGACTACATAGCTAGAGCAACATTCCTGCGGTGGATGTCCAACATCGGGACTTCTCTACCATGTGGGATGAAACACAGAAAACACTCGCAAAGACACAAGTGCAGACGAAACGAGCAACTCACCGACGTCGCATCGATTATGTGTTCGTCGTTGGCAACAAAGTCCTCAGTTCGGCCCACATTGAACTTCGCGAGGCCGACAATTCGAAGCTCAAACCCCTATGGCTGGGACTGTTTGAGATCGAGCGCATGCAAACCTGCGTGGTAGCGCGAATCGAACTCTTTGACGCTATGCAAGTTCATTCGGTGTTCCATATGTGCAGACTCAAGTACTACCGAGACCCTGGAGAGAACTTCCCCGGTATAGATGTGCCTCCACCTCCACTTGTACAAGTGGACGAGGACACTGAATACGTCATTGAGGAAATCCTCGGCCATCGAGGAAGTGGCAAAACAACAGAATATCTTGTCAAGTGGCACGGCTACGATGCTGCCCATAACAGTTGGGTACCCTACGACTACCTCGGAGATGTCGATCACCTAATCGACGGCTATTATCGTCGTCATCGGGCCACATCTACTTGCGCGTCGGGACATCGCGGCTAAAAAGGGGGGAAATGGTATGTACCAGAAATACACGAGTCCTTAATCTTTCCAAGTGGGCACTTCTGTCATTACACAAATAGCCCACCGCGAGTTGAGACTGTTGAAGTTTGTTGGCCACTCATAACTCTGTGCTCTCTTGCCCATCACACACTGTGCATCTTATTGTACAGATTGAATGACATGGTTCAACCTGGGGAAGCAACAGACATGACAGCTCTCGCAGAAGTCTTTGATGCTTTCTAGCAACCACTGCAGCTTCACCCAAGGGCTTCCTCTGAGGCACTTGATGCCATCGTCTAACTCCTTGTGCCTCTTATGACTCTGTGATGTGGAAGATGCTAAGGCCCGTACACTCTAACTGCCGTGCCCTGCATCATGTTGCTTGCATTGAATGTTTTTGGGGGAGCTGCATTTCCCGGGTGCTGATCCTTAGGGGGCCACTGTGCCCGGTTTTCCCGTGCACTGGTGAGTAGCCGCCGTAAGGTTAATAACCAAGCGGTCGGGCTCGACCCCCGGGTGGCGGTGTGCACTCGCTCGGGCGTAATGCCCGGAGCGAGGCTCACTCACCGGTTGACTTAGTCACGCTCGCTCCTCCCTCACTCTTGTCTTGGTTGTACCGAACAAAGTGAAGCAAGCTTTCCGCATCCATGGCGTGGCATGTCTCTTGCATGTTCATGGTTGGTCTAACACGCATGACCTAGGAAGGTTACTAGCAACTTTTGGTATCAGAGCAGGTGAGGCACCTCACCACTGCTCACACGGTCCTGGTCGCTGGTTCCAATGTACATCCAAGCGAGTTAGGTCAAGCAACAACTGCCAGACCTCACCGTAGCAGCGAGTCATCTCCACTCGTCGCAACCTCACCGCAGTCTCGCGGACACACATAGTCTCGCTCTTCGAGGCACTGGTGACCATCGTTGGGCGTTCTTGGCTGGTCTCGGCCACCTCACCGCCGCTCTAGGTCACCCGCAGCTACTCTTTGTTGCGCACATCTCTCCTCAGCCACTCTCGGCCGTGGTGCGACTGCTTCGGACCAGTCGCCAACCCTAGCTACTCAACATCTTCCCCTGACCTCTCTCACCGTTGGTACCTCAGCTGCCGTCTCTCAGCAGTAACTCTCTCAGTTGCCAACTCTTTTGGCACACCCCTCGCATAACCGGCCTTCGCAGCCGCCCCTTGCAACTACTCACTCTGAGGAGCACTCTTCACCACGCAACCCTGCATCCTCTCCAGTGCAGGGTGACCACTGAACGCCTGTTAACCACAGCGGTGGACCTTCCAGTCTCGCACACTGGCGGACGACGTGCCACTATGGGTGCGTATGCTCGATCACACTTACTGGCAGGATGACATTGATGCCGAACGCGAATGGGAAGAGGCAGAAATTGATCGACAGGTCTACACACCGGATGACCTTCCACCATCACCACCTCTCTCTCCAAGGATGCAACCTACCAGCATTTCCGAGCCTGTCGAACCTGCCGCAGCCCCCTCGTCTACACCCGCTGCTCCCGAACCTCTCCCTACCGCTGCAAACTCAGCTGATGCTTCTACTGCACCCGAGGTTCCTGGCGTCATCCCCGTTCTTCCCTTGCACACCGACTCGATAAGTTTGGCCGGTGCCATTCTTGACGCTGCCGCCGGTGCCGCAGCTACCTTCGCAGCAACAGCTAGGGCCTGCCGTGCTCCTGCACAGACGGCCGTCGGTCGAGCAACTGAAGCATACACACAGACAGCTGCTTCTCTCACCTTACTGGCAGCAGCGGCTGCCAATATTGCCACCCAGATCACAGCAGCAGCAGTGTCTATTGCAACCGCAGCCTCCACAGCAGCAGACACCACCTCCAGCTCTGTCGGCTCCATCAGAGCGTCCACCGCAACCGCGGTGCTGACGCCCACTGGTGCCCCTCGTAACGCACCATCACACGTCACCACCGTCGTTCTGATCGCATCAGCCTCAGTTGCAGTTGCTGGTGCCACTGCGACGGGGCTTCTCTACCTCACTGTGGCAGTGGCCGTGTGGGTGGCTGTCTTGTCTTCTTCAGCCGCTGCTGTGGTGCCGCCGCTCTTCAGCCTTCTTCCTCGGCACTAGCGCGGTGAGCAGACCACTCTCACTCACCCCTTCTCTCACTTGCATCTTACATCTTCTCCCTCACTCCACTCCTAGGCTTGAGTTTGTCTTCACACCATGCCTGCACCAGAGGAGACCATAGAGGCCCTCCAGGCCGCCCTTAGTGAGGCACAGGCGGACAGACGTAGGGCAGAGGATGAGCTTCTTCGGGGGCAAGAATCAAAAGAGGAGTTTGCTGCCACCATTGCTGCCCTAGTGTTAGAGCAGTTGCG
>SZWC01001304.1:7559-19152 GCA_023375785.1 Penium margaritaceum | reverse complement strand
TGAGAGAGAGAGAGAGAGAGAGAGAGAGAGATTTTACGGCTTCACGTAAAAAATGAAACTCGAGTTTATCTAGTACAAACTTGGAGTTTCAAGCAAGGAAAACCTGTGCAAAATCAAGAGCTCAAGGCACTGTACCCCTCGTTTTGGGCCCAAAAGGAGGAGGCAACGTAAACATGGAAATGGGCCTCTTGAGACTCAAAATATTTGGGTTTCCCTATGCGATTTGTTGATGAAGATTGCCCCTAAAGTGACGTGTAGGGGTAAACTCCTCCAGCGAACTCTGGACATCATTTTGTGAATTTCAATGACGACTTATGTGCAGGAGCTGGATACTCGACACGTTACATTAAGGCAAGTGACCAAAAATCCCTTGGCCGAAAATCGTAGAAATCCTTAGTTTGATGCGCGGTGGGCCATGAATGTAAGAACTGAAATTCCTTATCGCGTATTATAGGGACACGTGTAGGTCTTGTACGTAACAATACTAGATGGTGAAAAGAGAAGGGGCTCATTGCTCGATGTGACCTTGCTAGGGGGCAAGAATGATTGAGATTGAGCAACCAGGTCCTCTTCGTCATGCACGATCAAAAAATTGTGTTGTTAGTAAAGGATTATGAGGGAGCCAGATACCGAGATTTTTGTCTAACTGCTGGATACAAGAGCTCAATATTTTGACTTGTAGATATGGCAGTTACAAACCTTAGGTTTCATGGATACTAAAGCTATAACCCCTTATGAAAACAAGTCCATGAATTGGACACTAAAGGCATGGCATGCTGGTACCCGGGTCCAGTTCCGAAATTGACTAAACACTTTGTATTTCATCTTGATTGAGTAGGAGCAAAAGTTTTGAGCCCTCGTGATGTGGTAGTCTACGTCGCGTACCGGCCATCTGGCGTTGCGATGGGCTTGCAACATCGCGAATGTTTCCCTCATAGTTCATATGGATCAAATACTTATAGTATTTTGCAAGTCGGTTTTCTGAATATTTAGCTAAGACTAAGACTAAATCGTCAGCATTTTTACGTGTTTCACGCACTATGTGTTTCATTGAAACGGTCATCATTCACTGGTTCGCCACTCATAGAATTTTCTGAAATTGAACAAAAAGAAGTGTTTTGAGTCAGGCCGCCGACGCCGCTATTTGAACATAGTGCTTTGCTTACGCAACACGGAAGGCAGACACATATTGCACGTGAGAAGTACAGGTCCAATGATAGACTCCTGGCGTAAACAAAGTATGCTGACTAATTAGTTCAGGTCCCAAACTTAGACTCCATCAAACACAAAATTACCCAGAACTAATTGGGAAGAATGACAATATACTCCTCATTTCAGCGAACAAGCCTGATTCACTTCGTAATAATAAACCCCATCCTCCGCTACCATAGAATAATAAGACTAATTTGCCCATGCCTCATAGCAATAAGCCTCATTTGCCCCTTCTGCACCGAGGCACATTTCAGGTTTAGAAAAAAAAAAGATATACCCATCTCGTTTGTCGAAAGGTTCGCATGACATGCGGCTTCGACATGCTCACATCACTTTGTTTGCTCCAATAATCACAAACTCCTTTATAGAGGTATTGGTGATTATTCTTGGGGTGGTTTGCATGGAGTATGCATGGAGGGTCCAAGATTACCCGTGCGATGAAAGAGAATCTGCTGGGCCCCGCTAGTGTGGGGCTCAACAAGTGACCGTGCAAGAACAAAACCCAAAAACCTGAGTGTCTTTGTGGGGTTAGTTTGTGTAATTTTTCTATTTCAAAGGAGGAAACAAAGTCGAAACAAATGGAAAGTATTATAAATGGGGAGTTTCCAACTATCCATTCTTGGAGTGAGGATTCCAGCTTACACATCACGGTCGGAATCACCGTCGCCCGTCGTCAACGAAGTCCACCCCCCACACCCTGATCGCTAGCAGCCCAACGACCAACTGTTCCATCGCAAACCTGAATTGCGAGGGCCTTGATCGGGTCCAACTTGGTCCATGGGGGCGTAGGCTGGGAAAGAGCGGGGTGGACTGAGAGGGGGGGCGAGGCGGTTGTTGACAAAGTGCTGACTGACGGACGTCGGCCGGCAATTTCCTCAACCGAATCCCCCCCCCCCACCAACCTCTGGATGCTGATCTAGATTGGGGGCATCTTTTGCGACGACCGCGATGGAGGCAAGAAATCTGGATCCCCATGCACATTTTTCACCATGCTCAAGCAGCGACGAGTGTCGCTATTTGAGCATGGTGAGTGTTACGTACCAGACGTACACTAGTCCCCAATCATTCCAAGAGGGCATTTCTGTGATTACACAAACAGCCTATTGCATCGCGATATTCACTCCGACAGTCGAGGGCAAACTGGCCAACTGCCCTCGCCTCCAGTGAATCTTCCCAAACCTTCTGACAACCTCGACCACTCTCGCGAATGTATGACAGAAGTATCACGACCTTTCGGTCGACTTCTCGATGCACCTAGACAAATCTGGATCTATATAGATGCATCTTGCGTCTTCACCATTGATTCTGGAAGCCCCCCAATTTCTCTGCCGACCTTCTCAAATCTGACCACTCACAACGCGACTCCGCACGTATCCATCAACAATCGACCCAACGACCCCGGCTATGCCTCATTCGTAACTCGAAATTTGTATATATATGCTTGATCATTCCAACACTTGTCATCGAAGTACACTTACCGCTAATTATAAATTGCTCAAGTGTCCCTAATTCTAAATCGTGTCTGCCTTACAACTTCTACCTGTTCACTGTCTACGCTCCATTCGGCATAACACTTGGTATCAGAGCGCAACGGTGTTGGAGAGGCATCTGACTACTTTACCCATCTAAAGGACTTCCTCGCATAAGCCGTCAGCGCATCTCGCACTTCAAGACATTGCAGACTTCGTGACTACGACGTGAGGTGAGCGAGCATAACCGACGACCAGCAGCGGGTCTTCAGTGACAAATTTGGCAATGGAGGATCACAACGTGTCGATGCACGCGAACCATGAAGCGACCGTGAATGCTGGTGTGGCAGGCTATGCGGCAGCTGGACCAACCCCTATGGTTTCGACGACCAATCCGGTCGCGGACCCAACGGCGGTAAACCAGCCGCCCCTACCAATAGCCTCGACGACGACAGTAGGAACGAAAGGTGGCACTGGACGGCAGGCGTGGATCAACGAGGAACTGGCAAACCGGAACTCCGCACTCGAGGGAATCAACAGCCATCTGCTCCAACAGCTCAACATCGTAATGGAGGTTTTTCGTAATGCAAGTGCATGAGAAGTGGTGCTTGTTGAGAGAAACTTCCAACTCTCGAGCGAACCCAAAATTTGTCTGGCTCCACCAGAACCGTTCGATCTTGCAAACCTAAAGGGATCGACAGTTCACATGTGGCTGACGATTTTGGGGGTGCATTTCACCGCTGTTGGGGTCAATGACGATCAAAAGAAATTTGACCTCACGGCCGCGCTTTTGCGTGGCATGACACTAAGTTGGTGGTCTTATCTAAAGAGCATCCAATGGCAGCGGGTGACAGGCGGGGCATCATCAACGGCCAATGGTGCCTGTCTCATATAACCGACCACAGACGTTCTATCCTTGGAGCAGATCAACCCATAGTGGCAAGACGCGCTGACGCCACCAACCAATTGGAACGAATTCTTGCGCGCGATGCTCGCACATTTTGGACGGCTAAACAAGAAATCTGATGCACGGTACAAATTCCAGCTTCTTTTTAAGCCTTCAACCTGGCAGAGTTTAGGTAGAAATTTTGCGAGATCATCACTCGAATAGACATCACCCCCGACGAACTATGTTTTCACTACAACAACAGCCTCAAGCAAGATATCCGAGGAGCAATCGCCATTTTTGGCATCCAAAACGACATGTCATGGATGATCGCAACAACAGAAAGGATCAATAGCACAGACTACAACATTCGGATCCAGGAATCCTACGGCTGGCAACCTCCTAACCACAATTAGCGTGGAAACGGAAAAAAACCAGTTGTCGGACTCCTCGACTCCAATGGAAGTGGACACTGTCGACCAAAGAGATACGCAAACCTCCTACAACTTTGGAAAACTCGGGCACATCGATCGCAACTATTAGAGCAAGCAGCAGGCCAAAAAGGGCGGGAAAGTCGTAGAAAAATGAGTCAGGAAATGGCAAAGGACAGGAGTGAACGGCGCAACTCTTATCCCCACAGTGATTTATGTCAAACGATCGCCCATCTGAACAGCCTATATCAGCGCAACGGGTTTCTGTGATCGCAAAGTTCGAAGAAGGGTACGAGGATGACCAACCGACGATACTGCTAATAGTTCAGCCTCAAGGATGTACGAATCGCAGAACGGTACCAGCACTGTTGGATGGAGGAGCTTCACATAGCTTCGTGAGCAACAACATGGTTCGCAAACTGGGTTCGCAAACTGAGCTAGGGGTGTTTGAAGGGAAAACCGTCCATGGGAGATAACAAATACGGAGACTCCAAGAACCATTACAAATACAAGTGGTAGATTTACGGGATGAAACGGTCTAGAGGTCTTGTCCAAGGAGCGATCACAAAATCATCCTTGGACGACATTTCCTTCACCGGCACAATCCGCAGGTCGACTCGAACAGTGGCAACGTCTACATGGAGATCGACGACGCTAAACGAAAACTTCTGCACGTGGGACGGAAGCCAACAGCGGAAGCAGTGGAGGTGGAAGCAGTAGAGGAAGCCATGGTAGCCGAAAAGCGACAACCTGTACAGCCGATACCGCTCAACATGGCCAAATACTGTATACAACGAGGAGCTCGTGCATGGCTCATACATTTCAAGCCAATGGAAGAAGTGGAAGTAGCAGCAGCTGACTCATCATCGGCCTCATCAGCCTAATCGGTACCAACAAAGTTCGCAATGGTACCCGAAGAGTTTGCACCACTCATCCACAAGTTTGCGAACGTCTTCCCCGACAAACTCCCGAGAACCTTACCTCCTCAATGAGAAATCAACCATCGCATCAAACTGAAGCCAGGCAGTACATGTACAATTCAAGGGGCATATTGGATGAGCGATCATGAGCTGACCGAGCTAAAAAAGCAACTTGACGAGATGCTCAGTCAGGGGTTCGTCCGCCCATCCACATCACCATACGCCACACTAGAACTGTTCGTAAAAGAGAAAACTATTGAGATGCGGATGTGCGTGGATGATCGGTTGTTGAACAACGCTACCATCAAGAACCGGTACCCTCTTCCATGAGCTGACGAGCTTTTCGACCAACTCCAAGGTTCTCGAATTTTCAGGAAAATCGACGTGTATAGCGGATATCACTAGATACGCGTAGCAGACACCGACATTGAGAAGACGGCGTTCCGAACTCGCTACAGGCATTTCGAGTTCACGATAATGCCGTTTGGACTAACGAATGTCCCTGTAACGTTTATAGCGGGAATGAACAACATCTTCCGTCCATACCTCAACGATTTTGTCGTGGTGTACCTCGACAATTTTGTCGTGGTGTACCTCGACGACATTTTGGTGTACAGCCGCATCCAGGAGGAGCACGATGGACATCTTAAAAATGTCCTCAAAGTTTTACAAAGAGAGAAAAAATCGGAAAACTCTCGAAGTGCGACTTTGGTCGCCGTTTGATCGAGTTTTGGGGTCACATCATCAATGGTGGACGGATCGCCATGGATCCGAAAAGAGTGGCAATAGTAGCTGATTCGTCGACGCCGACCAACATTCGAGACGCTCAATTTTTCCTCAGCTTCTGTAATTACTACTGGCGTTCCATACGGAATTACGCTCGAGTGTCAACGCCTCTCGACCTCACTCGAAAAGAAAACGAGTGGCGGTGGGGAGACAACAAACAAGATGCGTTCACCGCTTTGCGCAACGCTCTGACCTCAACGCCAGTCCTACAATTAGTCGATCCAACGATCGACTGCATCATAGCTAAAAATGTGTCAGACCAAGCCATCGGCGCAGTCCTCTTGCAAGACCATGGCAACGGCAAGCAACTGGTCGCCTACATGTCTCAAAAACTACAAGGACCGGAACTCAACTACGTTGTACACGAGAAAGAAATGATGGCAGTCATGCATGCATTCAAGAGATGGCGGCATTATCTGGAGTGCCGCCGATGCATCGTGCGCACCGTCCAACATGCGTTGAAATATTTGAAGTCGCAACCAAACCTTAGTCGACGTTAAACGCGATGGATGGAGTTCCTTGAATCCGGGTTCGACTACAATATCGAGTTCCGGCCAAGAAAAGTCAACCAAGCGGACGCACTCAGCCACCGACTAGATTTAATGACTGAGGTGGTAACGCTACAGCTACAGCAAGACCGGTACCTCGAGCGACTGTTTGCACGAGGGTATGACCAGCACGACTAAGGCTGCACACGAATCCTTGGATTCGTGAATCTGTTTCACGAATCCCGAATCCGGATCCGGATTCACGAATCCGGATCCAGGGTCGGGTCTCATTCAGGATTCGGGAATCCACCAACGAATCCTGGAAGGAACACAGGGAGGGGGGGGGGAGAAAAAAATGGAGCTGGTCCCTTTCACGTCCGACTGTTGAGCGAGGACGCCTATGAATTCAACTTCCGAAGATTCGAAACCTCGGAAGCTGACGGCTGCGCTTACTTGCGGAAATCGTGCATGTGCCAGGTCAATGACCTGACACATGCACGAAGTTGGCGACAAATGATTCGCCACTCACTCGCACGTTTTCCACTCACTCGCACGTTTTCCACTCACTCGCACGTTTTCCACGAGCGAGCAGGGATTCAGTGCGCACCACTCAGGAAATTCCGTTGGCGTGCGAAGTCCTGACTCACGTACATCGGTCAAGCCAGGTCATCGAAGCCTGGCGTCGAGCGAATCACGTGTTAGACCTGACTGGCATGCTTCGCTTCCGGAGCNGGAGAAAAAAATGGAGCTGGTCCCTTTCACGTCCGACTGTTGAGCGAGGACGCCTATGAATTCAACTTCCGAAGATTCGAAACCTCGGAAGCTGACGGCTGCGCTTACTTGCGGAAATCGTGCATGTGCCAGGTCAACGACCTGACACATGCACGAAGTTGGCGACAAATGATTCGCCACTCACTCGCACGTTTTCCACGAGCAAGCAGCGATTCAGTGCGCACCACTCAGGAAATTCCGTTGGCGTGCGAAGTCCTGACTCACGTACATCGGTCAAGCCAGGTCATCGAAGCCTGGCGTCGAGCGAATCACGTGTTAGACCTGACTGGCATGCTTCGCTTCCGGAGCAAACGGGGCACTGTCAAATCGCTCATGCAAGGATCGGGAGTTGCACCAGAGGTCATCCAATGTTTTTTTTTAAGAACCGTGTATTTTCCTGGCAACAGAACTAAGACCACACCAAAGGATTCGCCAAGATTCGTGAATCCACAAGGATTCGCGAATCTTGGATTCGGATCCGTGAATCCGAATCCAGTAATGGATTTGGACTCGCGAATCCGAATCCAGCTTCAGATTCGCGAACCGGATTCGGTGTGCAGCCTTAAGCACGACGGATACGACTAGGCAAAATTTTGGTAGGACGCACACTATTGGCGACGGTCATTCACTCGCCAAATGGTCGTCCCTCCGAATGACGAACTTCACCAAATGCTGCTCGAAGAAGGCCACGACACAGGACCAAGTGGACACTTCGGAGAGGACAAGACGCTGAAGAAAATGGAAAAACATTACTGGTGGGACAAGTTGCAATCGGACGTGGCCAGCTTCTGCGACACATGTCTACGACAAAAATCCCGTCGCACACGGCCACCCGGACTTCTACAACCGCTCCCTACTCTGACGGAACCGTGGGCTGACATCTCCATGGATTTCGTCACAGGATTACCGATCACACCCAAGGGATATGACGCAATCCTCGTCGTCGTCGACAGGTTTTAAAAATGTCCCACTTCATCCCGACAACGACCACCGTCCGGCTGAGGGAACAGCACGGTTGTTTCTAAACAACATCGTGAAGCTACACGACGTACCGAGAACCATAACAAGCAATAGAGACGGTCGATTAACTAGCCGTTTTTGGCGCGAACTGATGACTCGCTATGGCAGCCAAATTCAATTGTCAACGACGTTTCATCCTCAAACCAACGGTCAAACTGACAGGACGAATCAGACGCTCGAATAGCTTCTCCTAACACTATGCGAACCTCACGGGACAGATTGGGCACAAAAACTCCCGACCGTCAAAACTGCATATAATTCGGCAGTTTCCATCGCAACGGGTAAAACTCCATTCGAAGTGGTGCATGGCAAACTTCCCGTCACACCAACCAAACTACAAAATCGTAGCAACATTCTCACAATCGACATTCAATGCCGAGACTTCTCTACCATCTGGGAAGAATCACGGCAAATTCTTGTGAAGACAAGAGTAGTGATGAAGCGACCACCTGACCGACATCGCAGCGACGACGTGTTCGTCGCTGGCGACAAAGTCCTCAACTCGGCAAACATCAAACTCCGCAAAGCCGACTGTTTGAAGCTCAAACCCCGATGGTTGGGACCCTTTGAGATCGAGAGCATGCAAACCTTCGTGGTTGCGCGAATTAAACTCTCTCACACTATGCAAGTTAATCCGGTGTTCCATGTCAGCAGACTCAAGCACTACCAAGACCCCGGAGATAACTTCCTGGGCAGGGATGTCCCTCCCCCTCCTCCCGTCCAAGTAGACGAGGACATAGAGTACATCATTGAGGAAATCTTCTGCCATCGACGACGAGGCAAAACGATAGAATATCTTGTCAAGTGGCACGACTATGACGCCGCGCATTACCGCAGGGAACCCTACGATAACCTCCGAGACGTCAATCACCTAATCAACGGTTATTACCGCCGTCATTGGGCCACATCTCTATGCATGCCGGGACGTCGTGGCTAAAAGTGGGGTAGGTGTTACGTATTAGACGTACACTAGTCCCTAATCTTTCCAAGTGGGCATTTCAGTTATTGCACAAACAACCCATCGTGTCGCGAGACTGCGATTTCACTCCGAAGGTCGAGGGCAAACCGGCCAACTGCCCTCGCCTCGAGTGAGTCTTCCCGAACCTTCTGACAACCTCGACCACTCTCGCAAATCTACGAGAGAAGTATCACGACCTTTCGGACGACTTCTCGATGCACCGAGACGAATCTGGATTTATAAAGATGCATCTCGCTTCTTCACCGTCGACTCTGGAAGCCCCCCGATCTCTCGACAGACCTTCTCGAATCCCACCACTCACGACGCGACCCCGCACGCGTCGCTCGACAATCGACCCAACGACCCCGACTATGCCTCATTCGTAACTCGACACTTGTATATATATGTTCCATCATTTCGACACTTTTCATCGAATTAAACTTAATGGTAACTATAAAATTTTCAATTGGTCAAAATTCTAAATTGTGTTCCGCCTCGCAACTTCTACGTGTTCACCATCTACACTACTTTTGGCATAACAGTGAGAACGGGTGGGCGGATGGTGTTTTTTGTTGCTGGATAGGGGCGAAGGAGGCTCATTGTTTGGAGGCTGGTGTGAATGGGTTTTCTTGTTCCGGTGTTGGGGCGTACAATACTTTTTGTTCCGAGCTCAAGGTATATGGGGATCACACATGACCAAACGAGGTAATTGGTAATTTCATCTGACCGAATTGGTCCATCTTTTGAATACAGCGGGCTCGTAAGTAATTAGTCTGAGGGCGCAAATCTCTCAGTTCGAACTACTAAGGGTGCGTTTGGTTTCGGCAGCGTTACAAGTCGGATCCGAGTTGGGCAGTCGGATCCGAGTTGAGGACTCGGAATCCGACTTGCGACGTGTTTGGTTTCGCGAAGAAAATATCCAGATACCCCGAGTTCAGATACCAAACTCGCCAAACCCCCCGTCGCCGAAAAATTGAGCAAGGGTCGCCCCGCCTTTCATTTTTTGATCTCCAAAAGCCCCGACTTCATGTTTTGGGTTACAATAAACCCCGCAATGGCCCGCGGGGTAGATTGTTTCGTTACAATATACCCCGACATGAGGGGTATATTGTAACGTCACAATAAACCCCGTTTCCGTATTGAGTCGTCTAAGGTATTTTAAGCATTTTTCATATTTCTCGGAACACGTCCTAAGAAACAGATGGAAAAGCCTCTTATCGTCAAGTGTCGTCTTTGAATTGCTCGCGTGTTTGTTTCTCAAACCCCCCCTATCCAAATGACGTTGTGCTATGTATCCCCCCCCCTCCCGCCTTACCGGAAGGTCTCATTTACTTAAAAAAATGTTTGATGACAATAACATTTTATATTGAGAGATTACACTGNTTTCGTTACAATATACCCCGACATGAGGGGTATATTGTAACGTCACAATAAACCCCGTTTCCGTATTGAGTCGTCTAAGGTATTTTAAGCATTTTTCATATTTCTCGGAACACGTCCTAAGAAACAGATGGAAAAGCCTCTTATCGTCAGGTCTCGTCTTTGAATTGCTCGCGTGTTTGTTTCTGAAACCCCCCCTATCCAAATGACGTTGTGCTATGTATCCCCCCCCTCCCGCCTTACCGGAAGGTCTCATTTACTTAAAAAAATGTTTGATGACAATAACATTTTATATTGAGAGATTACACAGAAGTCGCAAAATGGAAATTTCTGGAAAATGACCATGTACCCGACGGGGTACCTTGTCACTGACACTCTGGCTGCGGGGCGTCCTGAAGTCAAAGTTTTAAAGTCGGGGCTTATGGAGATCAAAAATCGAAACACAGGGCGAATGGAGATCAAAATCCTTCGAACGGGGTGGATAGCGTTTTTGAAAATCCGGAACGGGGTACCTCGTAACGTTGCCGTTTCGCCTGGTACAGTACCGGGACACTCCTCGGATCCGTCTATCGCGAAGCTGGTCGAAACTACTAGGCCGCGGCTGGTAAACGCTGGAAATCGTCGCCAACAACGATTTCCAGCGGAATCGGAACCTGCGCGCCATCTTCCTTCCCAACTTTGTTGGGTTCCTTAGTTGAGACATCGATGATTTCGTTTCCACATGTGTTTGCTGAAAATTTCAAGTCAGATTCGTTTGCTCGCTGCCTAGGGCTCGTAGTACATAAGCGAGCGAGCGACGCTCACTTATTTCACTCGATCGTCCATCGCTCCTACCCCCCCCCATCCCCCTCTCCTCCCACTTCTGGTGGGGTTGTCATCAAGCCTTCTGGCAGTTACCAGAAACCTGGGGCAATGGACCCGGCTGATGTCGAAGAGGGGGGGCTTCCCAAAGAGATTTTGCAGCAGCTGCTGGCTCTCGGCATATTCATCTGCATGTATGCCGCGTTACCATATCTCAAACGCCAATACCTCACACGCCCTTTACAAGGCAGTGAATTCGTCGAAGAGCTCCTTTCCCGTGAAGCGAGTGCCCAACGCGTCTACGACGTTTTAGGCCTTGATCCTTGGCGGTTTGATAAATTGGTCCAGGTTTTGAAGGCAGCCGGACTCCAGCGTACACGTCATGTGGCGGTCGAGGAGTCTGTGGCAATGTTCCTTAGCCAAATGTTGGGTGGAAAGGGGCAGCGGCGACTCACAGAGACCTTCCAACAC
>SZWC01001303.1:270295-300038 GCA_023375785.1 Penium margaritaceum | reverse complement strand
ACCACTCGCAACCACTAAAAACCACTAATAACCACTCGCAACCACTTGCAACCACTCGTAACCACTCGTAGCCATTTGCAGCCACTCCCAACCACTTGAAACCACTCGCATACACTCGCAGCCACTCATAACCACTCACATCCACTCGCAACCACTCGCAACCATTCGTAACCACTCGCAACCAGTTGCAACCAGTAGCAACCACTCGCAACCACACAGAACCACTCGCTACCACTCGCAACCACTTGCAACCACTCGCAACCAGTTGCAACCAGTAGCAACCACTCGCAACCACACAGAACCACTCGCTACCACTCGCAACCACTTGCAACCACTCAAAACCACGCGTAACCACTCGCAACCACTCGCAACCTTTTGCAACCACTTGCAACCACTCGCAACCACTCGCAACCACTCGCAACCACTTGCAACCACTCGCAACCAATCGTAACCACTCGTAACCACCCGCAACCACTCGCAACCACTCATAACCACTCGCAACCACTTGCAACCACTTGCTGCACCTTGGAATCACTCCCAACCACTCGCAACCACTCGCAACCGCTTGCAACCACTCCCGACCACTCGCAACCACTCGCAACCACCCACAACCACTCGCAACCACTCGTAACCACTCACAACCACTCGTAACCACTCGCAACCAATCGCAACCACTCGCAATCACTTGCAGCCACTTGCAACCACTCGCAACCACTTGCAACCGCTTGCAACCTCTCGCAACCATGTGTAACCACTCGTAACCACTCGCAACCACTCACAACCACTTGAAACCACTCGTAACCACTTATGACCACTTGAAACCATTCGCAACCACTCGCAACCACTTGCAATCACTTGTAACCACTTGCAACCACTCATAACCACTCGCAACTACTCACTTTTACTAGCAACCACTTGAAACCAATTGCAATCACTGGAAACCACTCGCAACCAATTGTAACAACTCGCAACCACTTGCAATCACTCGCAACCACTCACAACCACTTGCAACCACCCACAACCACTTGCAACGACTCACAACCACTCGTAACCAATCGCAACCACTCGCAACAACTCGCAACCACTCACAACCACTCGTAACCACTCGCAACCACTTGCAACCACTCAAAACCACGCGTAACCACTCGCAACCACTCCCAACTCCTTGCAACAACTCGTAACCACTCGCAACCACTTGCAACAACTCGCGGCCACTTATAACCACTCGCAACTACTCACAACCATTGGCAACCACTCGCAGCCACTTGCAATCACTCTTCATCACTCGCAACCACTCGCAACCACTGAAAACCACTAATAACCACTCGCAACCACTTGCAACCACTCGTAACCACTCGTAGCCATTCGCAGCCACTCCCAACCACTTGAAACCACTCGCATACACTCGCAGCCACTCGTAACCACTCACATCCACTCGCAACCACTCGCAACCACTCGTAACCACTCGTAGCCATTCGCAGCCACTCCCAACCACTTGAAACCACTCGCATACACTCGTAGCCACTCGTAACCACTCACATCCACTCGCAACCACTCGCAACCACTCGTAACCACTCGTAGCCATTCGCAGCCACTCCCAACCACTTGAAACCACTCGCATACACTCGTAGCCACTCGTAACCACTCACATCCACTCGCAACCACTCGCAACCACTCGTAACCACTCGTAGCCATTCGCAGCCACTCCCAACCACTTGAAACCACTCGCATACACTCGTAGCCACTCGTAACCACTCACATCCACTCGCAACCACTCGCAACCACTCGTAACCACTCGTAGCCATTCGCAGCCACTCCCAACCACTTGAAACCACTCGCATACACTCGTAGCCACTCGTAACCACTCACATCCACTCGCAACCACTCGCAACCACTCGTAACCACTCGTAGCCATTCGCAGCCACTCCCAACCACTTGAAACCACTCGCATACACTCGTAGCCACTCGTAACCACTCACATCCACTCGCAACCCCTCGCAACCATTCGTAACCACTCGCAACCAGTTGCACCCAGTAGCAACGACTCGCAACCACACAGAACCACTCGCTACCACTCGCAACCACTCGCAACCACTCGCAACCTCTCGCAACCACTCGCAACCACTCGCAACCACTCGCAACCACTCGCAACCACTTGCAACCACTCGCAACCACTCGCAACCATTCGCAACCACTGCCAACCAATCGCAGCAACTCACAACCACTCGTACCCACTCGCAACCACTCGCAACCACTTGCAACCACTTAGAACAACTCGCAACCACTTGCAACCAATCACAACCACTCACCACCACTCGCAGCCACTCGCAAGCACTCACAACCACTCGCAACCACTCGCAACAACTCGCAATCACTGACAACCACTCGCAACCACTTGCAACCACTCGCAACAAATTGCAAGCACTCGCAACAACTCGCAACCACTCACAACCACTCGCAACCACTCGCAACCACTCCCAACTCCTTCCAACAACTCGCAACCACTCGCAACCACTTGCAACAACTCGCAGCCACTTGAAACCACTCGCAACTACTCACAACCATTGGCAACCACTCGCAGCCACTTGCAATCACTTGTAATCACTCGCAACCACTCGCAACCACTAAAAACCACTAATAACCACTCGCAACCACTTGCTACCACTCGTAACCACTCGCAGCCATTTGCAACCACTCCCAACCACTCGCAACCACTCGCATACACTCGCAGCCACTTGTAACTACTCACATCCACTCGCAACCACTCGCAACCATTCGCAACCACTCGCAACCAGTTGCAACCATTTGCAACCACTCGCAACCACATAGAACCACTCGCTACCACTCGCAACCACTTGCAACCACTCAAAACCACGCGTAACCACTCGCAACCACTCGCAACCTTTTGCAACCACTTGCAACCACTCACAACCACTCGCAACCACTCGCAACCACTTGCAACCACTCGCAACCAATCGCAACCACTCGCAACCACCCGCAACCACTCGCAACCACTCGCAACCACTCGCAACCACTTGCAACCACTCGCAACCATTAGTTATGACTCGCCATCACTCGCAACCACTCGTAACCACTCACAACCACTCACAACCGCTCGCAACCACTCGCAACCACTCCCAGCCACTCGCAACCACTTGCTTCCACTTGCAGCCACTTGCAACCACTCGCAACCATTAGTTATGACTCGCCATCACTCGCAACCACTCGTAACCTCTCGCAATGACTCACAACCACTGAACCAATCGCAACCACTCACAACCGCTCGCAACCACTCGCAACCACTCCCAGCCACTCGCAACCACTTGCTTCCACTTGCAGCCACTTGCAACCACTCGCAACCATTAGTTATGACTCGCCATCACTCGCAACCACTCGTAACCTCTCGCAATGACTCACAACCACTGAACCAATCGCAACCACTCACAACCGCTCGCAACCACTCGCAACCACTCCCAGCCACTCGCAACCACTTGCTTCCACTTGCAGCCACTTGCAACCACTCGCAACCATTAGTTATGACTCGCCATCACTCGCAACCACTCGTAACCTCTCGCAATGACTCACAACCACTGAACCAATCGCAACCACTCACAACCGCTCGCAACCACTCGCAACCACTCCCAGCCACTCGCAACCACTTGCTTCCACTTGCAGCCACTTGCAACCACTCGCAACCATTAGTTATGACTCGCCATCACTCGCAACCACTCGTAACCTCTCGCAATGACTCACAACCACTGAACCAATCGCAACCACTCACAACCGCTCGCAACCACTCGCAACCACTCCCAGCCACTCGCAACCACTTGCTTCCACTTGCAGCCACTTGCAACCACTCGCAACCATTAGTTATGACTCGCCATCACTCGCAACCACTCGTAACCTCTCGCAATGACTCACAACCACTGAACCAATCGCAACCACTCACAACCGCTCGCAACCACTCGCAACCACTCCCAGCCACTCGCAACCACTTGCTTCCACTTGCAGCCACTTGCAACCACTCGCAACCATTAGTTATGACTCGCCATCACTCGCAACCACTCGTAACCTCTCGCAATGACTCACAACCACTGAACCAATCGCAACCACTCACAACCGCTCGCAACCACTCGCAACCACTCCCAGCCACTCGCAACCACTTGCTTCCACTTGCAGCCACTTGCAACCACTCGCAACCATTAGTTATGACTCGCCATCACTCGCAACCACTCGTAACCTCTCGCAATGACTCACAACCACTGAACCAATCGCAACCACTCACAACCGCTCGCAACCACTCGCAACCACTCCCAGCCACTCGCAACCACTTGCTTCCACTTGCAGCCACTTGCAACCACTCGCAACCATTAGTTATGACTCGCCATCACTCGCAACCACTCGTAACCTCTCGCAATGACTCACAACCACTGAACCAATCGCAACCACTCACAACCGCTCGCAACCACTCGCAACCACTCCCAGCCACTCGCAACCACTTGCTTCCACTTGCAGCCACTTGCAACCACTCGCAACCATTAGTTATGACTCGCCATCACTCGCAACCACTCGTAACCTCTCGCAATGACTCACAACCACTGAACCAATCGCAACCACTCACAACCGCTCGCAACCACTCGCAACCACTCCCAGCCACTCGCAACCACTTGCTTCCACTTGCAGCCACTTGCAACCACTCGCAACCATTAGTTATGACTCGCCATCACTCGCAACCACTCGTAACCTCTCGCAATGACTCACAACCACTGAACCAATCGCAACCACTCACAACCGCTCGCAACCACTCGCAACCACTCCCAGCCACTCGCAACCACTTGCTTCCACTTGCAGCCACTTGCAACCACTCGCAACCATTAGTTATGACTCGCCATCACTCGCAACCACTCGTAACCTCTCGCAATGACTCACAACCACTGAACCAATCGCAACCACTCACAACCGCTCGCAACCACTCGCAACCACTCCCAGCCACTCGCAACCACTTGCTTCCACTTGCAGCCACTTGCAACCACTCGCAACCATTAGTTATGACTCGCCATCACTCGCAACCACTCGTAACCTCTCGCAATGACTCACAACCACTGAACCAATCGCAACCACTCACAACCGCTCGCAACCACTCGCAACCACTCCCAGCCACTCGCAACCACTTGCTTCCACTTGCAGCCACTTGCAACCACTCGCAACCATTAGTTATGACTCGCCATCACTCGCAACCACTCGTAACCTCTCGCAATGACTCACAACCACTGAACCAATCGCAACCACTCACAACCGCTCGCAACCACTCGCAACCACTCCCAGCCACTCGCAACCACTTGCTTCCACTTGCAGCCACTTGCAACCACTCGCAACCATTAGTTATGACTCGCCATCACTCGCAACCACTCGTAACCTCTCGCAATGACTCACAACCACTGAACCAATCGCAACCACTCACAACCGCTCGCAACCACTCGCAACCACTCCCAGCCACTCGCAACCACTTGCTTCCACTTGCAGCCACTTGCAACCACTCGCAACCATTAGTTATGACTCGCCATCACTCGCAACCACTCGTAACCTCTCGCAATGACTCACAACCACTGAACCAATCGCAACCACTCACAACCGCTCGCAACCACTCGCAACCACTCCCAGCCACTCGCAACCACTTGCTTCCACTTGCAGCCACTTGCAACCACTCGCAACCATTAGTTATGACTCGCCATCACTCGCAACCACTCGTAACCTCTCGCAATGACTCACAACCACTGAACCAATCGCAACCACTCACAACCGCTCGCAACCACTCGCAACCACTCCCAGCCACTCGCAACCACTTGCTTCCACTTGCAGCCACTTGCAACCACTCGCAACCATTAGTTATGACTCGCCATCACTCGCAACCACTCGTAACCTCTCGCAATGACTCACAACCACTGAACCAATCGCAACCACTCACAACCGCTCGCAACCACTCGCAACCACTCCCAGCCACTCGCAACCACTTGCTTCCACTTGCAGCCACTTGCAACCACTCGCAACCATTAGTTATGACTCGCCATCACTCGCAACCACTCGTAACCTCTCGCAATGACTCACAACCACTGAACCAATCGCAACCACTCACAACCGCTCGCAACCACTCGCAACCACTCCCAGCCACTCGCAACCACTTGCTTCCACTTGCAGCCACTTGCAACCACTCGCAACCATTAGTTATGACTCGCCATCACTCGCAACCACTCGTAACCTCTCGCAATGACTCACAACCACTGAACCAATCGCAACCACTCACAACCGCTCGCAACCACTCGCAACCACTCCCAGCCACTCGCAACCACTTGCTTCCACTTGCAGCCACTTGCAACCACTCGCAACCATTAGTTATGACTCGCCATCACTCGCAACCACTCGTAACCTCTCGCAATGACTCACAACCACTGAACCAATCGCAACCACTCACAACCGCTCGCAACCACTCGCAACCACTCCCAGCCACTCGCAACCACTTGCTTCCACTTGCAGCCACTTGCAACCACTCGCAACCATTAGTTATGACTCGCCATCACTCGCAACCACTCGCAACCCCTCACAACCACTTGTAACCACTCGCTACAACTCGCAACCATTCGCAACCACTCGCAATCATGTGCAACCACTCGCAACCACTCACAACCACTCGTAACCACTCGCAACCACTCGCAGCCAGTCGCAACCACTCCCAATCACTTACAACCACTTGCAACCACTTGCAACCGCTTCCAACCACTGGCAACCACTCGCAACCACTCACAACCACTCGTAACCACTCGCAACCACTGGTAACCACTCGCAACCACTTGCAACCACTCGTAACCACTTCCAGCCACTCACAGCTACTCGCAACCACTCGCAATCACTGGCAACCACTCGCAACCATACGCAACCACTCGCAAACACTCGCAACCACTCTCAACCACTCACAACAACTCGCAATTACTCACTACCACGCAAAACTACTCTCAGCCACTGGCAACCACTTGCAACCACTTGCAACCACTTGCAACCACTTGCAACCGCTGGCAACCACTTGCACACAAACGCAACCACTCGCTACTAAGGGTGCACACTAAATGATGGTAGCCGCAAGCCGGACTAGTAGTTCCGGTTCTGGTATGGGACCGGCGGTTCCATTTCAAGGCTGTGGAATGGAGCTAGAACCGCGGTTCAGAACAAAGGCCGAGTAGGGTGGGGGAGGGGGTTGGGGAGCGGTAAAAATGCACCGGAGATCCGGTTCAAAACACCGTGCCACGAACATCAAGACACACTCGGAGCACCCCCCTTTGATCCCTCAATATAGGCCTTCCAGCTGCCCAAGATGCCACGGCGGATGGCTCTTTTGCGGGCAGGTCTGCTCGCAAAGGAGCCATTGGCCAACTGGGGATTCACCGAGGACTCGACACTTCACTCTCCTCTGTCGAGCCCTTGCTTGACAGTCCGCTCGAGTGACTCGAGCAGAGTCACTCGAGTGTCGCGGCTTTCATTTAACACCATGGCTAGGGAGCAGGGACCAAGTGCTGCCAGGTCCTCTCAGAGCACGCCCCTCTCTCCAACCCGTGCTGCTGCCGGGTCCTCCCAATGCATGCCCGTGTGTCCTATCAGGCCAGACGCACTCAGACCGGCGGACAAGGCTGCTGCCACGCCTGCTACCAAACCCGAAGATGCAAGAAAGAAACAGCCGAGCATCACGTGGCAAGTTTTTGATTACGTCATCATCAATGGAGAGTCGCAAGCGGCATGCACATTGTACCCGTGGAAGGAGAACAGCTTGAAGGGGACGCATGCCATGAACAAGAGTGCAATGAGCGGGATGTGGAAGTATTTGAAGGACACCCACCAAACCAAGTGGAAGGAGTTAAAGATGCTTGAGGCTGCCCATAAGCTCACGTCGCCACCACCGCTGCCATGAACATCGCGTGTCTCATGGACGGCTCCAATAGCATCCTCGCCAGGTCATGTGCCGGTGTTGGAATTGTGTTCAACCGCAAGTCTCTTCTGTGCTTGCTGTGAAAGCATGTTGTGGATAAGAACACCAGTTTCCTCTCCATGGAGTATGTGTGGCTGAAGCGCGCCTTCTTGCACGCCAATCCCCTTGCAATTCTATGCCACTTGTGCCCTAGTTGCGCCCTAGTTGTACCCTAGTAGCGCCCTACTTGCGCCCTGCTTAGGTCCTACTTGCGCCCTAGTTACGCCCTAGTTATACCCTAGATGTGCTCTGAATGCACCCTACTTACGTCCTTCTTACGCCCTACTTGCGCCCTACTTGCGCCCTAGTTGCACCCTAGTTGTACCCTAGTTGTGTCCAAGGTGCACTTTACTTGGACACGAGCTACGCCCTGGTTACGTTCTAGTTGCATCATAGCTGCGCCCTAGTTTCTCCTTAGTTGCGCCTTACTTGTGCCCTACTTACGTCCTAGTTGTGCCCCTAGTTGCGCCCTACTTGTGCCGTACTTGCATCCTGGTTGCACCCTATCTTTACCCTAGTTGCGTGCTAGTTTCTCCCTAGTTGCATCCTACTTGTGCCCTAGTAGCGCCCTAGTTGCGCCATAGTTGTGCCCTACTTGCACTGCAGTTGCGTCCTAATTGCGCCCTACTTGCGCCCTACTTGTGCCCTACTTGCGTCCTATTTACGCCCGACTTGCACCCTAGTTGCGCCTTAGTTGCGCCGTAGTTGGGCACTAGCTGCGCTCTAGTTGCACCCTAGTTACGCCCAAGTTGCGCCCTACTTGCACCCTACACGCGCCCTAGTTGCGTCCTAGTTGTGTCCTATATGTGACCTACTTGTGTCCTACTTGCGCCCTAGTTACGGTCTAGTTGTGCCCTAACTGCGTCCTTCTTGCGCCCTTCTTGAGCCCTACTTGCGCCATAGTTGCGCCCTACTTGTATTATACTTGCGTCCTACTTGCACCCTAGTTGCATCCTAGTTGTGCCAAAGTTACGCCCTAGTTGCATCCTCCTTGCGACATACTTGCGTCCTACTTGCGTCTTAGTTGCACCCTAGTTACACCCTAGTTGCGCCCAAGTTGCACCCTACTTGCACCGTGCTTGTGCCATAGATGCGCCCTAGTTGCGTCCTAGTTGCGCCCTGTTTTCGCCCTAGTTACGCTTTAGATGCGCCCAACTTGCATCCTAGTTGCGCCCTAGTTGCGCCCTAGTTGCGCCTCAGTTGGGTCACTAGCTACGCCCTAGTTTCACCCTAGTTGCATCCTAGTTACGTCCTAGTTGCATCCTAGTTACGCCCTACTTGCGTCCTAGCTGCACCCTAGTTGTACCTTAGTTTCATCCTAGTTGCTCCTCATTTTGGCACTAGCTATGAACAAGTTGCACCCTAGTTGCGCCCTAGCAGCGCCCTAGTTGCGTCCTACTTGCGTCCCAGTTGCGGCCTAGTTGTGGCCTAGTTGCGCCTGAGTTGGGCACTAGCTAGGCCCTAGTTGCGCCCTCGTTGCGCACTGGTTGTGCAGTGGTTGCGCCTTACTTGCGTCCTGGTTGCGCCTTACTTGTGCCCTACTTGCGCCCTAGTTTGGTCCTAGTTGTAGCCTAGTTGCGCCCACATGGTGCCCTAGTTCCCTACATGCATCCTAGTTGCACCCTACTGGCTCCCTATTTGCCTCCTAGTTGGACCTTAGTTGGGCACTAGCTACGTCCTAGTTGCCGCCTAGCTGCGTCCTAACTGCACCTTAGTTACGCCCTACTGGCGTCCTACTTGCGCCCTACTTGTGCCCTACTTGCGTCCTAGTCACGCCAGACTTGCACCCTTGAGCCGCCTCAGTTGGGCACTAGCAACGCCCTAGTTGTGTCCTATATGCACCCTAGTTACACCCTACTTGCACCCTACTTGCGCCCTAGTTGCGTCCTAGTTGCACCCTAGTTGCGGCCTCGTTGTACCCTACTCGCGCCCTACTTGCGCCCTAGTTGTGTCCAAGTTGTACCACAGTTGCGCCCTACTTGTGCCATAGTTGCGTCCTACTTGTGTCCTAATTGCGCCGTAGTTGAGCCTCAGTTGGACACTAGCCACGCCCTACTTACGCCCTAGTTGCGTCCGAGGTGCGCCCTAGTTGTGCCCTATGTGTGCCCTAGTTGCGCCTTCTCGCCCCCTAGTTACGCTCTACTTGTGCCCTTGTTGCGCCCTAGTTGCACCCTAGTTGCGCCTTTGTTGGGCACTAGCTACACCCTGGTTGTGCACTAGTTGTACCCTTGTTGCGCCCTACTTACACCCTACTTGCGCCCAATTTTCTCCCCAGTAGGGCACTAGCTACATCCTAGCTACACCCTAGTTGTTCCCTAGTTGCACCCTACTTACATCCTACTTACGTCCTACGTACGCCCTAGTTGCACCCAAGTTGCACCCTAGTTGCATCCTACATGCGCCTCAGCTGGTCACAAGCTACGCCGTAATTGCGCCCTTGTTGCGCCCTAGTTGTGCCCCAGTTGCACCCTACTTGTGCCCTACTTGTGCCTTAGTTATGTTCTAGTTGTATCCTACTTACGACTTACTTGCGGCCTAGTTGCAGCCTAGTTGTACCCTTGTTGCATCCAAGTTGCACCCTAGTTTCACCCTGCATGTGTCCTAGTTGCGTCCTAGTTGCACCCTAGTTGTGTCCTAGTTGCACCCTAGTTGAGCAAAACTAGGGTGAATCTAGGGTGCAACTAGAGCTCAAGTAGGACGCAAGTAGGACGCAACTCGGGCGCAACTAGGGTGTAACTAGGACGCAACTAGGGCGTAAGTAGGGTGCAAGTAGGGTGCAAGGAGGGTGCAACTAGGGAGCAACTAGGGCGCAACTAGGGCGTAGCCAGTGCCCCAGTGAGGCGCAACAAGGGCGCAAGTTGGGCGCAAGTAGGACTCAAGTAGGGCGCAAATAGGGTGCATGTAGGATACAGGTAGGGTGCAACTAATGTGCAATTAGGACGCAACTAGTTGCACCCTAGTTGCGCCCTATTTGAGCAAGTCGGGAGCAAGTAGGACGCAAGAAGGGCGCAACTAGGGCACAAAGTATGATGCAAGTAGGGTGCACTTAAGGTACAATTAGGATACAACCAGTTGCATCCTAGTTGCGCACTATGACGTTGCTAGCGCTCAACTAAGGCGCAACTAGGGCGCAATTAGGGAGCAAGTAGGGTGCAACCAGGGGGCAACTAGGGTGCAAGTATGACACAACTAGGACGCAACTAGGGTGCAACTACGGCACCACTAGGGTGCAACTAGGGCACAACTAGGGGGCAACTAGGGCGCTACTAAGGCAAAACTAGGACGTAACTAGGGTATAAATAGGGTGCAACTTGGGTGCAAGTAGGGCACAGTTAGGGTGCAACGAGGGGCTCAACTAAGGCGCAAGTACGACGAAAGTAGGGTGCAACTAGGGAGCAACTAGGGTGCAACTAGGGCGCAGCTAGAACGCAACTAGAGTGTAGCTTGTTCCCAACTAAGGTGCACTTAGGACACAACTAGGGTGCAACTGGGGTGCAACTAGGGCGCAAGTAGGGCGTAAGTAGGACGTAAGTATGGTGCAACTAGAGCACAACTAGGGTGCAACTAGGGCGTAAGTAGGGCACATGTAGGGTACAAGGAGGAAACAACTAGGGCGCAATTAGGGTGAAAGTAGGGTGCAACTACGACACTACTAGGACACAACTAGGGCGCAACTAGGGCACAACAATCATTTTGCAACTAGGCCGTAGCTAGTGTCCAACGTAGGCGCAACTAGGGGGCAACTAGGGCGCAGCTAGGCAGCAAGGAGGGAAAAACTATGGTGCAACTAGGGTGCAACTACCGCGTAGCTAGTGCCCAACTGAGGTAGAACTAGGGCGCAACGAGGGCGCAACTAGGACACAAGGCGCAAATATGGAAAAACTAGGGCTTAACTAGGGCACAACTACGGCGCAACTAGGGCATGGCTAGTGTCCAAATGAGGCGCAACTGGGGCCCAACTACGGCGCAAGAAGGGTGCAAATAGGGCGCAACTAGGGTATAACTAGGGCGCACCTAGGGTGTAACTAGGGTGCAAGAAGGGTGCAAGTTTGTAGCAAGAAGGGTGCAACTATGGCACAATTGGGGTGCAACTAGGGCGTAGCTATGGCGTATCTAGTGCTCAACTGGGGCGCACCAAAGGTGCAAATAGGGTGCAAATAGGGCGCAACTAAGGCGCAAGTAGGACGCAATAATGGCGCAAGTCGGGTGTAGGAATGGTGCAAGTAGGGCGCAACTATGGGTACAACTTGAGTGCAACCAGGGCACAACTAGGGTGCAAGTAGGGTGCAAGTACGGTGCAACTAGGGCGCAACTACGGCACAACTAGGGCGCAAATAGGGCATAGCTAGTGCCAAACTGAGGTGCAACTAGGGCGCAACTGGGGCGCAAGTAGGGCGCAACTAGGGCGCAAATAGGGTGCAACTAAGACGCAAATTGGGTGCAGTTGGGGTGCAACTAGGGCACAACTAGTGCATAAGTAGGGTACAACTAGGCCGCATTTAGGGTGCAACTAGGGCGTAACTAGGGTGCAACTAGGGCATGAGAAGGGCGCAAGTGGGGTGCAACCAGAGTGTAACTAGGGCGCACGCAGGGTGTAAGTAAGGCACAACTAGGGCATAACTCGGGTGCAACTAGGGCGTAGCTAGTGCCCAACTGATGTGCAACTAGGGCGCAACTAGGGTGCAAGTCAGGCATAGCTAGGACGCACGTAGGATGCAACTAGGGCGCAACTAGGACGCAACAAGGTCGTATGTAGGGCGCAAGTAGGGTGCAACTAGGGTGCAAAAAGGACGCAACTAGGGCGTAGCTAGTGCCTGACTGAGGTGTCCAAGTTGCACCCACAATTGTGCCCTACTTGCACCCTTCCCGCACCCTACTTGCGCCATGATTGCGTCATACTTGCGCTTTATTTGCGCCCTACATGCACCCTATTTGCACCTTTTTTGCACCTCAGTTCAGAACTAGCTACGCCCAAGCTACGCCCTGGTTGCACCCTAGTTGTGTCCTAGTTGCGTCCTAGTTGCATCCTACTTGCACCCTACTTGTGCCCTACTTGCCCCCTAGTTGCGCCCTGGTTGCACCCTAGTTGCACCCTAGTTGTGCCATAGTTGCACCTTAGATGGACACTAGATATGCCCTGGTTGTGCCCTAGTTGCGTCCTATTTGCACCTTAGCTGGGTATTAGCTACGTCCTAGTTGCGCCCTACTTGCGCCCAAGTTGTGCCCTAGTTGCACCCTAAATGTTCCCTACTTGCGCCCTAGTTTCTCCTTAGTTGGACACTAAATCCTAGTTGCACCCTAGTTGCACCTTAGTTGTGCCTTAGTTACGTGCTACTTGCGCTGTAGTTGCGCCTTTGTTGTGTCCTTGTTACGCGGCAGTTGGATACTAGCTACGTCCTTGTTGTACCCTAGTTGTGCCCTAGGTGTGCATTAGTTGTGCCCTAGTTGTGCCATACTTACGCCCTACTTGCGCCCTAGTTGCACCCTAGTTCCGCCCTAGCTGCGCCCTAGCTGCGCCTCAATTGGGCTCTAGCTACGCCTTAGTTGTGTCCTAGTTTCGCCCTTGTTGCACCATGCTTGCGCCCTACTTGCGCCCTACTTACGTCATACTTGCGCCCTAGTTGCGCCCTAGTTCCGCCTCAGTTGAGCACAAGCTATGCCCTAGCTGCGTCGTAGTTGGACCATAGTTGCGCCCTACTTACGCCCTCGTTGCGCCCTAGCTCTGCCCTAAGCGCACCCTACTTGTGCTCTAGTTGCGCCCTACGTGTGCCCTCGTTGTGCCCTTCTTGCGCCCAAATTGCACCCTAGTTGTGCCTCTGTTTGGCACTAGCTATGCCCTATTTGCGTCCTAGTTGCTCCGTAGTTACATCCTGTTTGTGCCCTACTTACGTTCTAGTTGCGCCCTACTTGCGTCCTAGTTGTGCCCGACTTGTGCCCTAGTTACGCCCAAGTTGCGCTTTAGATGAGCACCGGCTATGTCCTAGTTACGGCCTAGTTGCACCCTAGTTGTGCCTTATTTGTGCCCTAGCTGCACTCTAGTTGCGCCCTAGTTGCACCTTAGTTATGCCCTACTTGCACCCTAGTTGCGCTCTAGTTGCGCCATAGTTGTGTCATAGTTACGCCCTAGTTGCGCTCTACTTGCACCCTTCTTGTACCCTACTTGTGTCATAGTTGCATCCTACTTGTGCCGTAGTTACGCCCTACTTGTACCCTGCATGTACCTTGTTGCACCTTAGTTGAGCATTAGCTACGCCCGAGTTGTGCCCTATTTGCATCCTAGTTGTTCCCAATTTGCACCCTAGTTACGCCTCACTTGCACCCTAGTTGCACCCTACTTGTGCCGTACTTGCGCCCTAGTTGCGCCCTATATATACCCTAGTTGCACCCTACTTGCGCCCTACTTGCACCCTATATTCACCCTAGTTGCACCATAGTTGCACCGTACTTGCTCCATACTTGCGCCATATTAGCAACGTAGTTGCACCCAAGTTGCGCCCCTGTTGTGCTCTACTTGGCCCTTCTGTGACCCTAGTTACGCCCTAGTTGCGACCTAGCTGCATCCTACGTGCGTCCTAGTTGCGCTCTAGTTGCGCCTCGTTTGGGCACTAGCTACGCCCTAGCTGGGCCCTAGTTGCGTCTTAGTTGCGCCCTACTTGCACACTACTTGCGCCCTACTTGCGCCGTAGTTGTGCCCTAGTTGCGCCCTAGATGCGCCTCAGCTAGGCACAAGCTACGCCCTAGTTGTTCCCTACTTGCACCCTAGTTGCGCCCAATTATACCCTAGTTGCATCCTACTCGCGTTCTAATTGTGCCCTAATTACACCATAGGTGCGCCCTATTTGCGTCCCCCTTGCGCCCTACTTGCGTCCTCCTTGCACCCTAGTTGCACCCTAGTTGCACCCTTGTACGCCCTACTTGTACCCTACTTGCATCCTACTTACGTCCTACTTGCGCCCTAGTTGTGTCCTAGCTACACCCAAATTGCGTCCTAGTTGTGTCCTACTTACGCCCTAGTCACGCCCTAGTTGCACCCTAATTGCGCCATAGTTGCACCTTAGTTGGGTGCTAGCTAAGGGTCTTCACCAGTCCAGACTCTCAAGTTTGAGCCCAGACTCGGACTTGCAAGTCTGAGTGTAGGCCCAGACTCGGACTCGCAAGTCTGGACCCAGGATCGCAAGTTCACAGACTCGCAAGTCTGGGTCCCTTGAACTCGCAAGTATGGTCTGACAGACTTGCAAGTCTGTGGCCAAAATCTGACCCAAAGAGGCAGAAGTGCTATGTTTTTCATATTGGTTGTTCTCAATGCCATTGAATATGCGTGTATCTGCATGAAAACCGCCACACAAGCTAGATGTCTTGTGTTTTCACTTGGTGATTACAATGTTTTACTCCATACCTCGTATCTTATTAGCACCTCTTGGACTTGCAAGTCCGAGTCGAGTCTGGGACCCTGGACTTGGACAAGCGATTCTAGGAGTAGGCTTGGACTTGCGAGTGGGACTTACGAGTCCCAGCTTTTGGTAGACACCCTTAGTACTAGCTACACCCTAGTTACGTCCTAGTTGCACCGTAGTTGCACCCTACATGCACACTACTTGCGTCCTAGTTGCTCCTCAAATAGACACTAGCTACGCCGTAGTTGCACCCTAGTTGCACCCTACTTGCGCCCTAGTTGCACGCTACTTTCACCCTAATTTTGCCCTTGTTGCGTCCTAGCTGCACCTCAGGTGGATACTAGCTATGCCCTAGTTGCGTCCTAGTTGCGCCCTAGTTGCACCCTAGTTTTGCCATAGTTACGCCCTTACTGCGCCCTACTAACACGCTACTTGCTAAGGGTGCACACCGGGTAAGATTCCCGGATCCAATATTGGATTCACATTCACGAATCCGAATCCAGGTATGGCTTCAATCCACAACTTAGAATCAGGATTCACGAATCATAAGGATTCGTAAATATTTTCCGAATCCTACAGGTTATGAAAAGTAAAATTCCTCTTATTTACAGCATGAAACCAAGTTTTCCATGTTGAAACTAGTGGAAAAAAGATCCTCGAATCCCGCATCAAATCCCGATGAAGGATTTTGATCCCTGAATCCGAATCCGGATTCGGGTTCGTGAATACTTTTCACAAATCCTATGATTTGGTGTGCAGCCTTACTATTAGAGCCCTACTTCCACCCTAGTTCCGCCCTAGTTGCGCCCTAGTTGTGCCTCGATTGGGCACTAGCTATGCCCTAGTAGTGCCCTACTCGCCCCCTAGTTGCACCTTAATTGTGTCCTACTTGCACCCTACTTGCTCCCTAGTTACGCCCTAGTTTCGCCCTAGTTGCACCCTAGATTGGCTTCAGTTTGACACCAGCTACGCCCTAGTTGCGCCATAGTTGTTCCCTACTTGCGCTCTAGTTGCGCCCTACTTGCTTCCTACCTATGCCCTAGTTGCCCCCAAAGTTGCGCCTCAGTTGGACACCAGCTACGGCCTAGTTGCGCCCTAGTTGCGCCCTAGTTGCACCCTAGTTGTGTCATAGTAGTGCCCTAGTTGTGCCCTTCTTACGTCTTACGTGTGCCCTAATTAAGCCCTCATTGCATCCTAGTTGTGCCATAGTTACGCCCTCATTACGCCCTAGTTACGCCCTATACTTGCTCTAGTTGCATCCTACTTACGTCCTACGTACGTCCTACTTGCGCCCTAGTAACACCCTATTTGTGTCCTAGGTGCGCCTTAGTTGGGCACGACCTACACCCTAGTTGGATTATAGTTGCACCCTAGTTGCGCCCTTGTCGCTCCCAAGTTGCGCCCTACTTGCACCGTACTTGTGCTCTAGTTGCGCCGTAGTTGCGCCTTACTTGTGCCATACTTGCGCCCTAGTTGCACCCAAGTTGTACCCTAGTTGTGCCCAAGTTTTTCCCTAGTTGCGCCTTGCTTGCACCATAGTTGCTCCTAGCTGTGTCCTAGTTCTGCCCTAGTTGCACCCTGCGTCCTAATTGTGCCCTGCTTGTGCCCTGGTTGCATCCTACTTGGATCATACTTGCGCCCGGCTTGCATCCTAGTTACGCCTTAGTTGCGCCTCAGTTGGGCATTAGCTAAGCCCTAGTTGCACCTTAGTTACCCCCTAGTTGAGCCCTACTTGCACCCTACATGCACCTTAGTTGCGCCCTAGTTGCACCCCATTTTTGTCCTAATTGCGCCCTTATTGCGCCCTAGTTGCGCCATAGCAGTGCCCTAGTTACGTCCTGGTTGTGCCCTACTTGCGCCGTACTTGCACCCTACTTGCGCCCTAGTTGCGCCCTATTTGCGCCCTAGTTGCGCCCAGGTTGTGCCCTATTTGTGCACTAGTTGTGCCCTATTTGCACCCTGCTGGCGCCATAAATGCGCCCTATCTGCGCCCTACTTGCAGCCTATGTGCATCCTGTTTAGGCCCTAGTTGCACCCTAGTTCCACCCTAGTTTTACCCTAGTTGCGCCCTAGTTGCACCCTACTTGCGCCTTAAACGCGCCCAACTTGCGCCATAGTTGCGCCCTAGTTGCGCCTCAGTTGGGCACTAGCTACGCCATGGTTGCTCCCTATTTGCTACCTAGTTGCACCCTACTTCCGCCCTACTTGCGTCCTAGTTGCGCCCTACTTGCGCCATAGTTGTGCCCTACTTCCACCCTACTTGCGACCTATTTGTGCCCTATTTTCCCTAGTCATGCCTGAGTTGGGCACTAGCTACGCCCTAGTTGCGCCCTAGTTGCACCCTAGTTGCGCCCTGGTTGCGCCTTACTTGCGTCGTACTTGCGCCCTAGTTGTAGCCTATTTGCATAACAATTACGCCCTAGTTGTGTCCTACTTGTACCCTAGTTGCACCCTACTTGTTCCATAGTTGCACCGTAGTTGTACCTTGGTTGGGCACTAGCTACGTCCTAGTTGCGCCCTAGTTACGTCCTGATTGTACCTTAGTTGCGCCCTACTTGCGTCTTAGTTGCGCTCGACTTGCGCCCTAGTTGCACTTCTGTTGGGCACTAGGTACGACCTAGTTGCGTCCTAGTTGCGTCCTAGTTGCGTCCTAGTTGGGGCCATCTTGCGCCCTACTTGCGCCCTAGTTGCACCATGCTTGCACCCTAGATGCGCCCGAGTTGGGCCCTAGTTCCGTCCTACTTGCGCCCTAGGTGTGTCCTAGCTGCGCCCTAGTTATGCCTGAGTTGGGTACAAACTACGCCCTGATCGCGCCCTAGTTCCGCCCTAGTTACACCCTAGTTGCGCCTTACTCGCGTCCTAGTTGCACCCTACTTGCTTCCTATAGCCTAGTTGCGCCCGAATTGCACCCTAGTTGTGCCCTACTTGCACTCCAGTTGCACCCTACTTGCTTCCTAGTTGGGCCCTAGTTGCACCTTAGTTGGGCACTAGCTACGTCCTAGTTGTGCCCTATTTGCGCCCTACTTGCGTCCTACTTGTACCCTAGTTTAGCCCTAGTTGCGCCCTCGTAGTGTCCTACTAGCGCCTCACTTGTACCCTGGTTGCGCCCTAGTTGCACCCTAATTGTGCCCTAAATGTGACCTAGTTACGCCCTAGTTGTGGCTCAGTTGGGCACAAACTTTGCCCTAGTTGCGCCCTAGGTGCACCCTATTTGCGTCCTAGTTGCGCCCTACTTGTGTCCTACTTGCGCCCTACGTACACCCTAGTATAGCCCTAATTGCATCCTTGTTGTGCCCTACTTGCACCCTAGTTGCGCCCTAGTTGCGCCCTACTTGCGCCCTAGTTGCCTTGTTGCTGCGCCTCAGCTGGACACTACGTACGTCCTGATTGCACCCTAATTGCGCCCGAGTTACGCCCTAGTTGTGTCCTGGTTATATACTACTTGCGCCCTACTTGCGCCCTAGTTGCCCCCTATTTGAGTCCTACTTGCGCCCAAATTGCACACTAGCTGCGTCCTAATTGTGCCTCAGTTGGGTATTAGCTATGCCCTAGTTGCGCCCTCGTTGCACCCTAGTTGCGCCCTAGTTGCGCCCTTCTTGCGCCCAACTTGCGCCCTAGTTGCTCCTTAGTTGGACACTAGCTACGCCTCAGTTGGGTCCTAGTTGCACCCTGGTTGCGTCGTAGCTGCGCCCTACTTGCATCCTAGTTGTGCCCTTGTTGCGCACTAGTTGTATCTCTGTTGAGTACTAGCTACACCCTAGTTATATCCTAGTTGCGTCCTAGTTACGCCCTGGTTGTGCCCTAGTTGCGTCCTAGTTGTATCCTACTTACGCCCTAATTTGCCCTAGTTGCATCCTAGTTGCGCTCAAGTTACGCCCTAGTTGCGCTTCTGCTGGAAACTAGCTACACCCTAGATGCGCCCTTGTTGCGTCTCAGTTGCACTCTACTTGGGCCCTACTTGCGCCCAACTTGTGCCCTAGTTGCGCCCTAGTTAAGCCTCAATTGGGCACAAGCTACGCCCTGGTTTACGCCCTAGTTGCACCCTGGTTGCGCCCTAGTTGCACCATACTTGCGCCGCATTTGCGCCCTACTTGTTCCATACTTGCACCCCATTTGTGCCCTCGTTGCACCCTAGTTGCGCCCTACTTGCGTCCTACTTACACCCTCCTCACGCCTTAGTTGCGCCCTAGTTGTACCCTAGTCATGCCCTACTTGTGCCCTACTTGCGCCTACTTGCGCCCTAGTTGAGCCCTAGTTGCGCCCTAGATGCGCCCTAGTTGCAAGTCGCATCCTACTTGTACCCTGGTTGTTTCCTAGTTGCGCCCTATTTGTGCCCTAGTTGCACCTCAGTTGGGTACTAGCTACGTCTTAGTTGCGTCCTAGTTGCGCCCTAGTTACATCCAAACTGCGCCCTACTTGCGCCCTAGTTTCACTCTACTTGCGCCCTACTTGTGCCCTACTTGCGCCCTAGTTGCACCCTAGTTACGCCGTAGTATGGCACTAGCTATGTCCTGGTTGCGCCCAAGTTGCGCCCTAGTTGCGCCCTAGTTACGTCCTACTTCCACCCTGCTCACGCCCTAGTTGCGCCCTAGTTGCACCCTATTTGCATCCTACTTGTAACCTACATACGCCCTAGTTGTGTCCTAGTTAGGCCCGAGTTGTACCACACTTCCGCCCTACTTGCGTCCTAGTTGTTTCCTAGTTGCGCCCTAGTTGCGCCCTAGTTGTGCCCTACTTTCGTCCTAGTTGTGCCCTACTTGCACCTCTGTTGCGCCCCAGGTGCGCCTCTGTTGGGCACCAGCTACGCCCTAGTTGAGCCCTAGTTGGACCCTAGTTGCGGCCTACATGCGTCGTACTTGTGCCCTAGTTGCACCCTCTTGCGCCCTACTTGCACCCTACTTGCACTTTTGTTGCGTCCTAGTTGCGCCTGAGTTGGGCACTAGTTACGCCCTAGCTGCGCCCTAGTTGCGCCATAGGTGCGCCCAACTTGCGCCCTACTTGCCCCCTTAGTTACGTCATAGTTGAACCAATAGTTGCACCCTCCATGCGCCATACTTGCACCCTAGTTGTGCCCTTGTTACGCCCTAGTTTCACCATGCCTGCACCCTACTCTGGCCCTAGTTGTGACCTAATTGTGCCCTAGTTGCACCCTAGTTGCACCCTACTTGTGCCCTACTTGTGCCGTGGTTGCACCATAGTTACTCCTCCGTTGGACACTAGCTACGCCCTAGTTGCACACTAGTTACGCCCTAGCTACGCACTAATTGCGCCCTACTTGTGCCCTATTTGAGCCCTACATGCGCCCTAGTTATGCCCTAGCTGCACCCTAGTTGTACCCTTGTTACGCCCTACTTGCACCCTACTTGCATCATACTTGCCCCATAGTTGGGTCCTAGTTCCACCCTAATCGCGCCATACTTGCATCCTACTTACACCCTAGTTGCGTCCTTCTTGCATCCTAGTTCCACCCTATTTGCGCCCTACTTGTGCCCTAGTTACCCCCTGTTTGCACCCATAGTTGCACCCTACATGCGCCCTACTTACACCCTAGATGCGACCTAGTTGCACCCTAGTTGCACCCTAGCTGCACCCTACTTGCGTCCTATCTGCGCCATATTGTGCCCTAGTTGCATCTCAGTTGGGCACTAGCTATGCCTTTGTTGCACCCTAGTTGCGCCCTAGTTGTCCCTAATTACGCCCTAGTTGTACCCTACTTGCGCCCTACTTGCGCACTAGTTGCGCCTTACTTTCACCCTACTTGCGCCCTAGTTGTGTCCTAGTTGCGCCCTAGTTGCACCCTAGTTATGCCCTAGTTGTGCCCTACTTTTGTCCTAGTTGTGCCCTACTTGCAACTCTGTTGCACCCGAGCTGCACCTCAGTTGGGCACTAGCTACGCCCTAGTTGCGCCCTAGTTGCACCCTAGTTGAACCCTACATACGTCGTACCTACGTCCAAGTTGCACCCTTGTTGCGCCCTACTTGTACCCTACTTGCACTTTAGTTGTGTCCTAGTTGTGCCTGAGTTGGGGACTAGTTACGCCGCAGTTGCGCCCTAGTTGCGCCCTATGTGTGCCCAACTTGCGCACTTCTTGTCCCCTAGTTGCGCCCTAGTTGCACCCATAGTTGCACCCTCCATGCGCCCTACTTGCACCCTTGTTGTGCCCTTGTTCCGCCCTAGTTTCACAATTCTTGCACCCTACTTATGCCCTAGTTGCGACCTAGTTGCGCTCTCATTGCACCCTAGTTGTACCCTACTTGCGCCCTACTTGCGCCGTGGTTGCACCCTAGTTACATATCAGTTGGACACTAGCTACGTCCTAGTTGCACCCTAGTTGCGCCATAGTTGCGCCCTAGTTGCGCCCTACTTGCGCCCTACTTGCACCCTAGTTGTGCCCTAGTTGCGGCCTAGTTGCTCCTCAGTTGGGCACAAGCTACGCCCTTGTTGTGCCCTAGTTAGACCCCAGTTGCACCCAAATATACCCTAGTTGCACCCTACTTGCATCTTAATTGTGCCCTAGTTGCGTCCTACGTGCGCCCTCGTTGCGTCCTTCTTACGCCCTACTTGCGTCCTCCTTGCGCCCTAGTTGTACCCTAGTTGTACCCTTGCTACGCCCTACGTGCACCCTACTTGCGTCCTACTTGCGCCCTAGTTGCGTCCTAGTTGCACCCTAATAGCGCCCTAGTTGTGTCCTACTTGTGCCCAAGCTATGCCCTAGTTGCACCCTAATTGGGCCCTAGTTGCGCCTTAGTTGGGTACTAGCTACGCCCTAGCTACGTCCAAGTTGCGCCCTAGTTGCATCCTACATGTGCACTACTTGTGCCCTAGTTGCTCCTCAGTTGGACACTAGCCATGCCCTAGCTGCGCCCTAGTTGCACCCTAGTTGCACACTAGGTGCGCGCTACTTACGCCCTAGTTGAGCCCTTGTTGCGCCCTACTTGCACATCTGTTGGGTACTAGCTAGGCCCTAGTTGCATCCTGGTTTTGCCCTAGTTGCACCATTGTTGCGCCCTACTAACGCCCTACTTGCGCCCCAGTTGCACCCTAGTTCCGCCCTAGTTACGCCCTAGTTGCGCCTCAGTTGGGCTTTAGCTATGACCTAGTTGCGCCATACTTGCGCCCTAGTTGCACCCTACTTGCGCCCTACTCACACCCTACTTGCGTCCTAGTTACGCCCTAGTTGCGCCCTCGTTGCGCCCTAATTCCGCCTTAGCTGGACACTAGCTACGCACTAGTTGCGCCGTAGTTGTACCCTAGTTACGCCCTAGGTCTGCCCTACTTCCGCCGTAGCTGCGCCCTAGTTGCGCTCCAAGTTGCCCCTCAGTTGAGCACCAGCTACAACGTAGTTGCGCTCTAGTTGCACCCAAGTTGCACACTAGTTGTGTCCTAGTAGTTCCCTAGTTGCACCCTTCTTGCGCCCTACTTGCGCGCTAAATGCATCCTCCTTGCGTCCTAGTTGTACCCTAGTTCTGCCATAGTTACACCATATATTTGATCTAGTTGCACCCAACTTACATCATAATTACGCCCTACTTGCGCCCTAGTTGCACCCTAGTTTTGTCCTAGGTGCGCCTCAGTTGGGCACGAGCTATGTCCTAGTTGGGTTCTAGTTGCACCCTAGTTGTACCCTTGTTGCTCCCAAGTTGCGCCCTACTTGCATCCTACTTGTGCCCTAGTTGCGCCCTAGTTGCGCCTTACTTGTGCCCTACTTGCGCCCTAATTGCACCCTAGTTGCACCCTAGTTACGTCCAAGTTTTGCCCTAGTTGCACCCCACTTGTACCCTATTTGCGACTAGTTGCATCCTAGTTGTGCCCTAGTTGCACCCTGGTTGCGTCCTAATAGCGCCCTACTTGTGCCCTAGTTCCATCCGACTTGCATCATACTTGCGCCCAACTTGCATCATAGTTGCGCCTTAGTTGCGTCTCAGTTGGGAATTAGCTACGCCTTAGTTGCATCCTAGTTACGCCCTAGTTGCGGTCTACTTGCACCCTACTTGCACCTTAGTTGCGCCCTAGTTGCGCCCTAGTTGTGTCCTAGTTGCGCCGTAGTTGCGCCCTAGTTGTACCCTAGTTACGTCCTGCTTGTCACATACTTGCGCCGTACGTGCACCCTACTTGCGCACTAGTTGCACCCTAGTTGCGCCCTAGTTGCCCCCAAGTTGTGCCCTAGTTGTGCCCTAGTTGTCCCCTAGTTGCACCGTGCTTGTACCATGCATGCGCCCTAGCTATGCCCTAGTTGCAGCCTACGTGCGTCCTACTTGGGCCCTAGTTGCGCCATAGTTGGACCCTAGTTGTGTCCTAGTTGTGCCCTCGTTGCACCCTACTTGCACCTTAATTGTGCCCAACTTGCGCCCTAGCTGCGCCCTAGTTGCGCCTCAATTGGGCACTAGCGAAACCCTGGTTGCTTCCTAGTTGCGTCCTAGTTGCTTCCTACTTCCGTCCTACTTGCGTCCTAGGTGCACCCTATGTGCGCCCTAGTTGCACACTAGCTACGCCCTATATGCGCCCTAGTTGCGTCCTACTTGTACTCTACTTGCGCCCTACTTGCACCCAAATTGCGCCCTAGTTGCGCCCTAGTTGCGATTAGTTGCACATCAATTTGGCACAAGCTACGCCCTGGTTTACGCCATAGTTCTACCTTAGTTGCGCAATAATTACACCCTATTTGCATCCAATTTGCGCCCTACTTGTTCCCTACTTGCGCCCTAGTTGCGCCATCGTTGCACCCTAGTTGCGCCCTACTTGCTCCCTACTTGCATCCTCCTCGCGCCTTAGTTGCACCCTATTTGTACCCTAGTCGTTCCCTATTTGTGCCCTACTTGCGCCCTACTTGCACCCTAGTTGTGCACTAGTTGCACCCTAGTTGCGCCCTAGTTGCAAGTCGCATCCTACTTGCACCCTAGCTGCGACCTAGTTGCACCCTACTTGTGCCCTAGTTGCACCTCAGTTGGGTACGACCTACATACTAGTTGCGTCTTAGTTGTACCCTAGTTACATCCAAATTGCACCCTACATGAGAATAGTTGCACCCTACTTGCACCCTACTTGTGTCCTCCTTGCCGCCTTGTTGCACCCTAGTTACGCCTTGGTAGGGCACTAACTACGTCCTAGCTAAACCCAAGTTGCACCCTAGTTGTGCGCTGGTTGCGTCATACTTGCACCCTGCTTGCACCCTAGTTGCACCCTAGTTGCCTCCTACTTGTAACCACTCACAACCACTTGCAACTGCTCACAACCACCCGCAACCACTTGCAACCACTCGCAACCACTAACAACCACTTACAATCACTCGCAACCACTCGCAACAACTCGCAACCACTTGCAACCACTTGCAACCACTCGCAGCCACTTGCAACCACTCGTAACCACTTGCAACCACTAACAGCCACTCACTACCACTTCCAACCACTCGCACCCACTCGCAACCATCGCAACCACTCGCAACGACTTACAACCACTCACAACCACTCACAACCACTTGCAACCACTCGCAACCACTCCAAACCACTCCCGACCACTTGCAACCACTCACAACGACTTGCAACCACTCGCAACCACTTGCAACGACTCGCAACCACTCGCAACCACTTGCAACCACTTGCAGCCACTCGCAACCTCTCGCAACCACTCACCACCATTGGCAACCACTCGCAGCCACTTGAAATCACTCGCTATCACTCGCAAGCACTCGTGACCACTCACAACCACTCATAACCACTTGCAACCACTTGCAACCACTCGTAACCACTCACAGCCATTCCCAACCACTCGCAACCAATCACAGCTACTCGCACCAAATCTCGCACAACGCTGGCACAACTCTGGCACAACTCTGGCACAACTCTAGCACAACTCTGGCGTAACTGTGGCACAACTCTTGAACAACTCTAGCACAACTCTGGCTCAACTCAAGCACAACTCTGGCACAACTTTGGCACACCTCTGACACTACTATGGTACAACTCTTGCACAACTCTGGCACAACTCTGGCACAACTCAGGCACACCTATAGCACAACACTGGCACATTTATGGCACAACTCTGGCACAACTCTGGAACAACTCTGGCCCAACTCTGGCACAAGTCTGACCAAACTTGAGCGCAACTATGGCACAACTGTGGCACAACTCTGGCAGTACTATGGCACAACTCTGGCACAATTCTGGCACAAACATTTAACAGCTCTGGCACAACTCTGGCACAAGCATGGCACAACTCTGGCACAACTGGGGCACAACTCCTGCACAACTCTGCCACACCTCTGGCACAACTCGGGCACAACTTTGGCACAACTCTGGCACAACTCTGGCAAAACTATGGCACAACTCTGGCACAACTCTGGCACAACTCTGGCAAAGCTCTGGCACAACTCTGGCACAACTCTGGCACAACTCTTGCACAACTCTGGCACAACTATAGCTCAACCCTGGCACAACTCTGGCACAACTATGGCACAACTGGGCACATCTCTGGCACAGTTCTGGCACTACTCTGGCACAAGACTGGCACAACTCTGACAAAACTCTGGCACAGCTCTGGCACAACTTAAGCACAACCGTGGCACAACTCTGGCACAACTCTGGCACTACTATGGCACAACTCTGGTACAACCCTGGCACAACTCTGGCACAACTATGGCACATATCTGGCACAAATCTAGCACAGCTATGGCACACCTCTGGCACAACAATGGCACAAGTCCGGCACAACTCTGGTACAACTCTGGCTCAACTCTGGCACAAATTTGGCACAACTCTGGCACAACTCTGACATAACTCTGGCATAACTCTGGCAAAACTCTGGTAAAACTCATGCATAACTCTGGTACAACTCTGGCACAACTCTGGCACAACCTTGGAACAACTCTGGGCAACTCTGGCACAAAACTGGCACAAATATGGCTCACCTCTGGCACAACTCTGGAACAACTCTGGCACAACTCTGGCACAACTCTGGCACAACTCCGGCACACCTCTATCACATATCTGGTCCAACTCTGGCACAACTCTGGCAAAATTCTGGCACAACTCTGGCACAACTCCGGCACAACTCTGGCACAACTAAAGCACAACTATGGCACAACTCTTGTACAACTCTGGCACAACTCTGAAACAACTTTGGCATATCTCTGGTACAACTCTGGCTCAACTCTGGGACAACTCTAGCACAACTATGGCATAACTCCGGCATAACTCTGGCACAACTCTGGCACAACTCTGGCACAACATTGGCACAACTCTGACACAACTCTTGCACAACTTTGGCACAACTATGGCACAACTCTGGCACAACTGTGGCACAACTCTGGCACACCTTTGGCCCAAATGTGTCAGAATTCCGGTATATCTCTGGCAAAACACTGGCACACCTCTGGTATAACCGTGGCACAACGCTAGCACAACTCGGTTACATCTCTGGCACAACTCTGGCACAAATCTGGCACAAATCTGGCAAGACTCTGCAGAACTCTGGCAATACTCTGGCATAAATTTGGAACAACTATGGCACAACTCTGGCACAACTATGGTACAACTCTGGCACAGCTATGGCACAATTATGGCACAACTCTGGCACAACTCGGGCACAACACCGGCACAAATCTGGCACGACTCTGGCACAACCCTGACACAACTCTGGCACAACTATGGAAAAACCCTTGCACAACACTGACACAACTCTTGCACAACTCTGGCACAAATCTGGCACAACTCTGGCACAAGTGTGGCACGACTCTGGCACAACTTTGGCCCAAATGTGGCACAATTCCGGTGCATATCTGGCATAGCATGGGCACAACTCTGGCCCAAATCGAGCACAACTCGGGCATAACTGTGGCACAACTCTGGCACAACTCGGTTACATCTCTGGCACAACTCAGGCACAGATCTGGCACAACTCTGTAAAAACACTGCACAACTCTGGCAATGCTCTGGCATTACTCTGGTACAACTATGGCACAACTCTGGCACAACTCTAGCACAACTCTGGTACAACTCTGGCACAACTCTGGCACAACTTGGGCACAACACCGGAACAACTCTGGCACAACTTTGGCACAACATTGGCACAACTACGGCACAAATGTAGCAAAACTCTGGCAATACACTGGCACAACTCTGTCACAACTCTAGCACAAGTCTAGCACAACTCTGGAAAAACTGTGGCACAAATCGGCCACAACTCTGCCACGACTCTGGCACAACTCTGCCACAACTCTGGCACAACTCTCGCACAAATATGGCACAACTCTGGCACAACTCTGGCACAACTCTGGCACAATTCTGGTACAACTGGGCAAATCTCCGGCACAACTCTGGCACTACTCTGGCTAAACTCTGGCACAACTATGGCACAACTCTAGCACAGCTCTGGCACAACTTGAGCACAACCCTGGCACAACTCTTTCCCAACTCTGGCACTACTCTGGCACACCTCTGGCACAACTCTTGCACAACTCCGTTACAACTCTGGCACAACTATGGCACAACTCTGGCACAAATCTAGCACAGCTCTGGCACATCTCAGGCACCACACTGGCACAACTCCGGCAAAACTCTGGTACACCTCTGGCACAACTCAGGGACAGCTCTGGCATAACTCTGGCACAAATCTTGCACAACTCTGGCACAACTCTGAAACAACTATAGCACAACTCTGGCATAACTTTGGCACAACTCCAGCACAACTGTGGCACAACTTTGGCATAACTCTGTCACAACTATGGAAAAACACATGCATATCTCTGATACAACTATGGCAAAACTCTGGCACAACTTTGGAACAACTCTGGTACAACTCTGGCACAACACTGGCACAACTCTGGCACACCTCTGGCACAACACTGGAACAACTCTGGCACAACTCTGGCACAACTATGGCACAACTCTGGCACAACTCCAGCAAAACTCAAGCACAAATATGGCACAACCCTTGTACAACTCTGGCACAACTCAGGAACAACTTTGGCACAACTCTGGCACAACTCTGGCTCAACTCTGGGACAACTGTAGCACAACTCTGGCACGACTATGGCAGAACTCTGGCACAACTCTGGCACAACTATAGTAAAACTCTGGCACAACTCTGCCACAACTCTGGCACAACTCTGGCACAACTCTGGGAAAACCCTGGCACAACTCTGGCACAACTCTTGTACAACTCTGGCACAACTGTGGGACAAATCTGGCACAACTGTGGCACAAGTCTGGCACAGCTTTGGCCCAAATGTGGCACAATTCTGGTACATCTCCGACACAACACTGGCACAACTCTGGCACAAATCAGGCGCAACCATGGCATAACTCTGACACAACTCTGGCACAACCCTGGCATAACTCTGTTACATCTCTGGCACAACTCTGGCACGAATATGGCACAACTCTGGCAAAACTCTGCACATCTCTGGCTCTCTCTGGCGTAACTCTGGTACAACTATGGAACAACTCTGGCACAACTCTGGCACAATTCTGGTACAACTCTGGCACAACTCTGGCACAACTCTAGCACAACTCTGGCACAACTCTGGCACAACACCAGCACAACTCTGGCACGACTCTGGCACAACTCTTGAAAAACTCTGTCACAACTCTGGCACAACTCTGGCACTAATCGAGCACATACCTGGCACACCTTTGGCATAACTCTGGTACTGCTCTGGCACAACTATTGCAAAACTCTGGCACCGCTCTGACACAACACTGGCATAACTATAGCAAAACTCTGGCACCACTCTGGCACAGCTCTAGCACAACCATGGAACAACTACGGTACAACTCTGGCACAGCTCTGGCACAACATGAGCACAACTCTGGCACAACTCTGGAACTACTCTGGAACAACTGTGGAAAAACTGTGGCCTAACTCTAGCACAACTCTGGCACAACTATCGCACAACTATGGCACAACTGTTGCACGACTCAACCACAACAATGGCACACCTCTGGCGCAACTATGAAACAAATCTGGCAAAGGTTTGGCACAACTCTGGAATAAATCAGGCACAACTCTGGCACAACTGTGGCACAACACTGGCACAACTCGTGCACACCTCTAGCACAACTCTGGCAAAACTTTGACACAACTCTGACAGACCTCTGGCACAGCTTTGAAATAACTCAAGCACAACTATGGAAAACCCCTGGCAATACTCTGGCACCTTGATGGCACAACTAGGGCACAACTCTGGCACAACTCTGGAAGAACTCTGGCACAGCTCTGGCACAACTCGGGCACAGCTCTGACACAACTCGGGCACAACTCTGGTACAACTATGGCACAACTCTGGCACAACTCTGGCACAACTCTGGCACAACTCTGGCACAACTCTGGCACAACTCTGGAA